>LR749704.1:1762442-1781186 GCA_902729485.2 Mus minutoides
ATATATATATATATATATATATATATATATATATATATATATATATATATATATATATATGTGCTGGGATTAAAGGCGTGCACCACCATGCCCGGCTCCCCTCATATATTTTTAATTTAGCTCATTTTACTTAGCTCCTGACAAAAGTCATCTGTACTTAGAATAAAGTGCAAACTCCTTTGCCACTGTTTCTAGGCTCTACATGATCCATGCCCCATCTGATTCTCTAGGCCCATTGTTCACTGTGATTTGGTTCTACCAACACTGCAAGTTTATTCCTGCTTCAAAAGCCATGAATCTGTTGTTGTCTGGCCTGGAAAACTTTGCTCTGCCATCATCTATCTGGCCTGTTGGCATCATTCAGGATTCAACTCAGTTGCCAGTGGCTCCAGCCTTACAACCACCACTCTCAGGTTATTTACTGTTGCCAGTGAATGGAATATCCTTCCTTCCTTCCTTTCTTCCTTCCTTTCTTTCTTTCTTTCTTTCTTCCTTTCTTCCTTTCTTTCTTTTTTGGTTTTCAAGACAGCCCTGGCTGACTTGGAACTCACTTTGTAGACCAGGCTAGTCTCAAACTCAGAAATCTGCCTGCCTCTGCCTCCCGAGTGCTTGGATTAAAGGTGTGCGCCACCACGCCCGGCTTCTTTCTTTCTTTCTTTCTTTCTTTCTTTCTTTCTTTCTTTCTTTCTTTCTTCCTTCCTTCCTTCCTTCCTTCCTTCCTCTCCATTTTTTAAAAGATTTATTTATTATATATACAATGTTCTGTCTCCATGTATGCCTACATACCAGAAGAGGGTACCAGATCTCTTTATAGATGGTTGGTTATATGTTAATATCCAAAATTAACATATTTATGAATTTGTTTATTGCTCATCTTCACAAACTCTGGCACAAAGCTCTTGATGTGGTTGGTCACTGTATCTGTAACAAATCACACCAGTGATGTTCATTATCAATAAATAATGCATATTAGCAGGTTAAATGAACTAACACGTTTTAATGAATCTAAGGTTATATTGATTGTATTTATTGTGATTATTTATGGATGATCAATAAGTAAATATGTCATCAGTTTCTACCAGGTAGTGGTGGCGCACACCTTTCATCCCAGTACTTGAGAAGAAGAGGCAGGCTGATCTCTGAGTTCTAGGCCAACTATAGTCTACAGAGTGACAACCAGGGCTACACAGAGAAACCCTGCCTCAAAAAAAAAAAAAACCAAAAAGTGAAAAAAACAAACAAAAAAATAGGGGCTGGAGAGATGGCACAGAGGTTAAGAGCACTGTCTGCTCTTCCAGAGATCCTGAGTTCAATTCCCAGCAACCACATGGTGACTTACAACCATCTATAATGAGATCTGGTACCCTCTTCTGGTATGTAGGCATACATGTAGACAGAACATTGTATACATAATAAATAAATCTTTTTTGTTTTTGTTTTTGTTTTGAGACAGGGTTTCTCTGTGTAGCCCTGGCTGTCCTGGAACTCACTCTGTAGACCAGGCTGGCCTCGAACTCAGAAATCTGCTTGCCTCTGCCTCCTGAGTGTGCGCCACCACTGCCAGGAATTTTTTTTTTTTTTTGAGAACATTTCTTAGTGTAGCCTCAACTGTCCTAGAACTAGGTCTGTACATCAGGGTGAGAGATGTGCCTGCCTCTGCCTCCCAGAGCTGAGATTAAAGGAGTGAGCCTTTAATCTGAAACTGGAGTTGCAGATGGCTGTGGGCCACCATGTGGGTGCTAGGAACTGAACCTGAGTCTTCTGCAAGAGCAAATGATGCTCTTCATTATTGAGCCATCTCTCCAGCCTTTTCTTATTTTTTTTTTAAAGTGGTGCTACTTGACAGATCCAGAAGTAGAGCTCTCAGCTCCTTCTCTGGCACCACATTTGCTGCTTCCTGCTATGATGACAATAGACCAAACCTCTGAATTGTAGGCAAACCCCAATTAAATGCTTTCTTGTGTTAAGCATTGTCTTGGTCATGGTCCCTGTTCATAGCAATAGGACCCTGATTAAAATGGTAAGGGTGCTGGGAATTGAAGGTACAAGAGCAGAAAGCGCTCTTCATCTTCCCTCTAGCTCCCCGCTTCTTATCTTATCTTTTGTTTGTTTGTTTGTTTGTTTTTGGGACAGGGTTTCTCTGTATAGCCCTGGCTGTTCTGGAACTCACTCTGTAGACCAGGCTGCTTGGGAGGCAGAGGCCCCGCTTCTTATCTTTGAGTCAAAGTCTTACCATCTGGCCCAAGGTGACCTTGAACTTGAGAGCTCCATGACCTGTTCTGAATAAGGTTCCCTAGTACCTAGGACTACAGCCTTTATAGCAAACCCAGCCACAATGTAAAATATATTACTTATCAAATAGATCATCTAAAAATATTTAGACATAAAGCTGGGCTTGGTGGTGCACACCTTTCATCCCAGCCCTTGGGAGGCAGAGACTGGCACATCTCTGAGTTTGAGGCCAGCTTGGTCTACAGAGCAAGTTCCAGGACAGCCAGGGCTACACAGAGAAACCCGGTAGATTTTTTTTATCCCCAAGTACCTGGGACTACAGTCATGTTCCAAACCTACAATTTAAAAAATTTATTAAATAGGTCATTTAAACATGTCTAAGCCAGGCAGTGGTGGCGCACGCCTTTAATCCCAGCACTTGGGAGACAGAGGCAGGTGGAGTTCTGAGTTCGAGGCCAGCCTGGTCTACAGAGTGAGTTCCAGGACAGCCAGGGCTACACAGAGAAACCCTGTCTCAAAAAAAAAAAAAAAAACAAAAAACAAACAAAAACCCCCAGATGTCTATACATAGATTTTTATTATGTGTCAACCTTATGTTTATATAGCAAGCCAAAATTAGGCAAAATAAATAGACAAATATTTTCTGAACATTTTCTGATATAGTGATTCTTTTGATTTTTTTCAGTAAACTTTTTTTTTTTTTTTTTTTTTTCATTTGACCACTCTTTATTATGTGCGTCGGCTCAGGCCCTATATGTACCAGGTGAAGCTGAAGTTGGCGTTGCTCATCTCCTCCTTGGTACGCAACCCATACATCTCGCCAATGAGGTGTGGTACCCATCGTGTGGTGTGGAACATAGACTCGCCCACCTTCCAATTGGGCACATCTTTCATGATGATGGCCTCCTCCTCCACATTTTCCCGAAGAATCTGCAGGGTGCTCCAGTCCTTCTCTGCCTGGAAGAGCGGCATGAGGGCCATCCCGGCCTCCAAGTCCTCCATCAGCAGGCGCCGGCGCTCCTGGTTCCACCTCATCATTCGCCAGCAGCCAAAGATCAAGGTCCCGATGCCCACAGCAAACATGCTGTGCCCCGACAGTCCCCGGTGGGGCAGGTTCCGCTTGTAGTGGATGGGGCCGTAGTCCCCTCGTAGGGTCATGTCCTGCTTCACCTTCGACACCGCCATACTTGCAGGACCCCTTCAGTAAACTTTTTTAGGTTTTATTTTTATAACACGTCTGTGGGTATTTTGCCTATATCTGTATCTGTTTGTCAGATATGAAAATAACCCATGGAGGCAAGAAAGGATCTTTGATGTCTTAGGACTGGGGTTAGAAAGTGTGAGCCTCCATGTGGGTGCTGGGACTGGAAGCGGGATCCTCTACAAGAGCATCTCGTTCTCTTAACCTCCAAGCCCTCTCTCTAGCCCTCTTTTTATTTTTATTTATTTATTTTGGTTTTTCGAGACAGGGTTTCTCTGTGTAGCTCTGGCTGTCCTGGAACTCACTTTGTAGACCAGGCTGGCCTCGAACTCAGAAATCTGCCTGCCTCTGCCTCCCAAGTGCTGGGATTAAAGGCGTGTGCCACCAAGCCCGGTTTAGCATATTCTGTTAACAGTAGAGTGATAACACCAGCCCTCCATCTTTAATTCCTTGATTGAAGAAGAATGTCAGTCATCTATTCTGTCAGTATCTCCAGTTTTGTTTTGTTTGATATTTCCTCTTGATGAGATAGAGATTACATAGGATAAATCTATACCACATTATGTCCTTTGATCTGTATTATGCCACACATAGGAAGGTGGTTCTGTTTTAATGGAACTGAACAATTTCTATTGCCTAGTGATGTCACAGGGTAGTGAATTTGTAGGGATGTGCACTAGTCATGTCTTTATGGTGACAATGGTGTAGACAAACCCACGGTGCTGGTCCTGTAAGAGCATAGCACATACAATTATGTAAAGTACATAACTGATAATGAAAATAAGTGGTTGTTACAATTTTACATAGTAATTTATGCCTTTTGAACCTTAGTATACTCTTACTTATACTGCAAATTAGTATGCTTTGTTGTGTGGCTAGCAGCTTCATAATTCTTGTTTTTCCCGAGTCTCAGCTGTTTTTGGAGGTACCATGAGTTGTTACTGGAGTTAGGGGGAAGCCCCAGCTCATGGGAGTCCCTTCAGACTGGGCTCTCACAAATTCCCAGAAAGCCACCTAGAGAGGAGCAGGCAGTGGTAAAATGCTTGCCACACAAGTGTGAGGAGTTGATTTTGAATCCCCAGAACCTGCATGATATAGGCAGATGAGGTATCAACACAGCTGGGACCCAGCTCTCCCGTGGTCAGCTGGGAGGTGGAGACTGGAGAAACTAGCTAGCCTGGTGAATGTATACAGGAGGAAACAAGAGACTTTGCACTAACAAGGTAGAAGACAAGGACTGACACCTGAGGCTAGCTTCTAACCTCTACACGTGCACCATGGCACCCAAGTGAACATGTACACATACATTCAAAACAGGTGTTCCTGAGACAGTATCTCACTACACAGCTACCAGGCCTGACCACACAAAAGATCTTACTTTAAAGAGAGAGGAACGCTGGTGAAGGCAACAAAGTTGTATTCACAGCATCCTCAAATAACAACTGCTTAGAAAGTGCTGCTAGCCAGGTGTGCTGGCACACACCTTTAATCCCAGCACTCGGGAGGCAGAGGCAGGCAGATTTCTGAGTTCGAGGCCAGCCTGGTCTACAAAGTGAGTTCCAGGACAGCCAGGGCTATACAGAGAAACCCTGTCTCGAAAAACCAAAACCAAAACCAAAAAAAAAAAAAAGAGAGAGAAAGTGCTTCTGTTGAGAATAAGGATGTCTGCAGTAAGACTCCAGTCTCCACTACATACACTGGATCTTCCACAGCTGCCTGCCAGCACTCCAGACCTGCTCTGCTGCTCTTCTCTGGAGCCAAAGGCAGCAGCAGCTAGTGTTACTGGTCCCCAGGTTCAGAGATTTCTGTGTGGCTCCCTGCTTTGCCATATCACGAACTTTTCACTAACTTTGAAATTCAAGGCAACTGAATCTTCCCTCGATGCAAAGGTGACTGAGAAACATGTAACTGGTACTTCCAGATTCTTGGTCCTTAAGAAATATGCTGAAGGGCTGGAGAGATGGCTCAGTGGTTAAGAGCACCGATTGCTCTTCCAAAGGTCCTGAGTTCAAATCCCAGCAACCACATGGTGGCTCACAACCATCTGTAATGAGATCCGATGCCCTCTTCTGGTGTGTCTGAAAACAGCTACAGTGTATTTAATATAATAAATAATCTTTTGTTTTGTTTTGTTTTGTTTTTGTTTTTTTGAGACAGGGTTTTTCTGAGTAGCCCTGGCTGTCCTGGAACTCACTCTGTAGACCAGGCTGGCCTGGAACTCAGAAATCCGCCTGCCTCTGCCTCCCAAGTGCTGGGATTAAAGGCGTGCGTAACCATGCCCGGCTATAAATAAATCTCTTAAAAAAAAAGAAATGTGCTGAAGAGTGCCTGAGTGTGATTCTTGGCTCCACTTTGGACAAATTAGAACCTTCTAGTATGTATGGAACTGTAAAGAACTGAAGCAGGGATGCTGTGTCAGCTGACACAGAAAACCCCTTAGTAAAGCGAGTTACCATCGCAGGACGCCCTGGACTTGGCTTCTGCGCTGTTTTCTAAGTTCTCCTCCTGGCACCACCCCTCCCCCATCCCCATCCCTGGGCAACTTTTGGATTCGCAAATAATACAGCCCTTTCTGTGCTGTATCCTACACTTATACCTGATGTAACACACGCATCAAAATTATCTGCACAACATTTTGCTTAGTTTTTTTGAGACAGGGTCTCTTGTAGCCCAGGCTGGTTTTCAATTTATTATGTAGCCAAGGATGACCTTGGATTTCTGCTTTTCCTGTTTCTGCTCCAAATTCTGGGATTACAGGCATGTGCCACCACGCCCAATTTATCTGCTGCTATCGGGCAGGCAGCAAAGAGAACAGTGCTGCTATATCCACTCCTCTGTAATATCCCTTTACTACTCTTCTCATTTTAAAGTCAGTTTGTTTTTAACTCACATAACTCCTATTGAAATAATTTGCACAGAACATCACAATTTATCTGTTTGTGTGTTGTAGATCAGAAGGTAATTTGTAGGAGTTGCTTCTCTCCTTCCCTCATGTGGGGAATTGAACTCAGGCCATCTGGCTTCATGGTAAGCACTTAGACCTGCTGAGCCATCTCACTAGCCCTAATAGACATGTTCTTAAACCGGTACTGTCGTTTTCTGGGATGATTATTAAAATATAAATTCCAGATTCCATCCATAAATTTCTATTTCATTAGATGCATTTTAAGAAACATGGAAATAGATTTCAGTGGTAAATTATGCATTCAGTACTTCTGCAATGAATAGGTTGTTAATGTGCTTTTTTCAAAGGTTTATACTGATGAATATATTGTGCTAATTGCAAGCTGTTTATGACATCTATGTCATGATCACTTGGCAAGGTTGCTATGTATGTGAATATGTGGAAAAAAATCTCCTATACTTCTTTTTGCTTTTTTCAAGACAGGGTCTCCCTGTGTAGTCTCCTGGAACTCACTAGGTAAACCTGCATGGCCTCGAATTCAAGAGATGTGCCTGCCTCTGCCTTCCAAGTGCTGGGATTACAGGTGTACATCAGCCACTGCCCAGCTGAACTTCCTTTTTTTTCCAGCTCAACTTCTTAATTATACTCATTTCTCAGTAAAATTAGCAAATCTTCTCAAAAAGGTTTTTATTAGTAAATATAATTTCATACTAAAATTTTATACACTAAATACTTCCATCCACTGCAAGAGATATTAGCATCTTCACACAAGTGTGAAACAATCTCTCTCCATTCAATGTTCTAGCTCTGCAATACATTCACAGCACTAACACCAGGCAGAATTTATATGACACAGGGCACCAAAAGCTCACTCTACCTTCAGGACTGCAATGGAGAGATTCCTCTGAAAGCTAGATGCAAAGACCTTTGTAGTGAGTGCTAAGGGAACAGAAGGCAGATAAAGGGACACCATGCTCACTGCTGAAATAGACTGTCTGAAATAAACTGTGATGGGACCTGCTGTGACAGCTGACAAGTGGTAGAGGAACCCGCCCCTGAATGGGCTTGTGGAGTACACACTTGGGGCCCTTAGGAGAGACACTTCAAGGGGGCGCAGCTGGAATGAAAGTTAACATGGGAACAAAAACCAAAGTCCATCTGGGCAAACAGTGCAAAAGGAATTATTTATAAACCTGACATATGAGCAAACCAAGATGAGAAGGAACTGACAGGGAGCTATTAGAATCTCAGGTTTTTCTTGATTGCCTGCATGCACAGCATCAGGAATGTGGTAACTCTCTGTGAGTAATAAAATGCTTCCATGTGAAAACCCAGCAAATGGAAAGACAGCAAAGTACTGCTGCCGGTCTAAATCATCCCCGCAGGCTGCTCTGCACAGCACAGCCGTGTGTGCATCAAAGAGCCTAGGAACTAGGAACCTGTGAGGTGTGTGTGTGTGTGTGAGGTGTGTGTGTGAGGTGTGTGTGTGTGTGTGTGTGTGCGTGTGTGTGTGCGTGTGTGTCTCACACGAGGCAACTACCTAAGCAGAAGACTTCTTAGCCAGACAGAATGGAAAACTACTTGATCAAATAAATAAAGCTATTTTTGGCATTTAAGTCCAATGTACATGTATAGTCATGTACACCTAATAGCTCCCTGTACATGATGGGGCAGGCCCAAGTTCCTCAGCACTCTCTGAATGACTGGATCCTTGAGGAGGAGGAGGAACAACCCGAACCCGGCTTACTTGTTTTCAAGCATATTTCCTGGGGACTAATAGATTCTCTCAAATTAAGAGCAAAGACACCTGACCATAAAGTGCTGACTCCTAGCACCGGAGAGGATCAAAACCCCACGGATGAGCGACATCACTCAGAGAATCTGCCAATCTGCTTCTTTGAAGTCATGCTACTTTTACAAGCGGAAGAAAAAAAAAATCCAGGTTTACACCAAATATGTATTTTTAAAAAGTTAAATCTTTGAAAAACTCTTAGAAGGAATTTTTATAATCCTATATAAAATAAAATCCTGGTTTATAATAAAAGTGTTCAGCATTTCTAAGCTGTGAAAAACAACATTGAACTGCAGATAACAGTTTATAGAGATTCCAGATTAGAGTGACAATGTCATCTCTGTCCCAGCAATGGGAGACTTGTCTAGTTTCAATAGTACACCCCAAACTAGTTAGTGGACAATGAATACCAAGTGGCAATTCTAAACTGCCACCCCATACCTCTAACCAACACTAAGTCAAGTCTGTGGCAAGACTCTTGGAGACACGCCTGGAGAGGAGAGGGCACGGGTTCTCGCCTTGACGGGCAAGCTGCAGCCAGCCTTCGGAAGTCCAGTTACTTGATGGCCTGAGAGGCAGGAGCCACAGAGCTCTCTTTTCCAACCTGAAGAGACTCACTGCTGATGGACAGTAACTCTCGAAGTTCCTTATTTTCAAGCTGGGGAGAAAAGATATTTCCTGTGTTTTAATTGTTAAACTATGTCAGAACATATTATTTTGGGCTAGAAAGAGGACAAAATGTTTTTTTTAATTTTTTGTTTTTCGAGACAGGGTTTCTTTGTTTAACCCTGGCTGTCCTGGAAATCCACCTGCCTCTGCCTGAGTGCCGGGATTAAAGGCGTGCACCACTTGCACCCCTTTAATCCCAGCACTGGGGAGGCAGAGGCAGGCAGATTTCTAAGTTTGAGGCCAGCCTGGTCTACAAAGTGAGTTCCAGGACAGCCAGGGCTATACAGAGAAACCCTGTCTCAAAAAACCAAAAAAAAAAAAAAAACCAAAAAAAAAAAAAGGTGTGTACCACCACGCCCGGCAGAGGAATGTTTTTGGACTTACTGTTTTTATTGATTACTTGAAGGTTTCATATAATGCACCCCAATCCTTCATTTCCCAGTCCTCCCTGGATCACCTTCACCCTTATGATTGTCCTACCCGAGCCCCCAAAAAAGAAGAAAAAAATCCCAAGTCCAATTTGTGCTCCCATATCTTCAGTGGAGCGTGTCCTTTGTGCTCCCATATCTTCAGTGGAGCGTGTCCACACTTCCTGTTCTGCCCCTTTAAGACAACTGAGCCCTCTCTCCCCACCCCCAGAAGCCATCACCTGTGAAGAGCTACACTTCAGCATCTTATCACAGAGGAAAATATTTTTAAAGTTTTAAATGATTTTAAAAAATTGTTTTTTTTTGTTTTTTGTTTATTATTATTATTTTTGAGACAAGGTTTCTCTGTGTAGCCCTGGCTGTCCTGGAACTCTGTAGACCAGGTTGGCCCTGAACTCAGAAATCTGCCTGCCTCTGCCTTTCAAGTGCTGGGATTAAAGGTGTGCGGGTCACGGGTCACCACTGCTCGGCTTAAAAAATTGTTTTTTTAAGACAAAGTTCTACTGAGTAGAGTTTGCTGGCCTAGAAATTGATATGCAGATCATGCTGACCTAAACAGATATCTCCCTGACTTTGCCTCCAGATTACTAGAGGTATGTACTGCCACACCTGGAATTTAAATGATTAAGCCTTCTCATTTTAGACTTATTTTAATATTTTATGTATATGAATGTTTTACCTCCATGAATATCTGTGCATCATGTGTATGGCTGGTACCCTGGAAGGTCAGAAGAGGACACTGAATGCCCTGGGACTAGAGTTTCATAGATTGTGAGTCAGATCCTCTGGAACTGGAGTTACAAATGGTTGTGAGCCACAATGTGGCTGCTGGGAACTGGGTCCTCTGCAAAAGTTGTAAGTACTCTTAACTGCTGAGCTATCTCTTCAGTCATAGTATTCTTAATCTTTCTTCTAGCACTTATATACCAGTCTGTACTCTGTCCTTCCTTCATTAGATATGAGCAGGGATCTTATCTTTTTCTTTTGGAATTTCTCAAAGGGCCCACTATAGGACCTGAAATAACCAAATCTTCAAACCACTTACTGAAGTGTCTTCTCTGCATATTTTTACACTCATACACATATTATTACATTTTTAAAAACCCATGATTTTACTTGTTATCCATCCATCCATCCATCCATCCATCCCTTTTGTTTGTTTTTAAGGTTTCTCTGTGTAGCCCTGGCTGTCCTGGAACTCATTCTGTAGACCAGGCTGGCTGCAAACTCAGAGATCCTCTGCCTTCCAAGTGCTGGAATTAAAGATGTAGGCCACTACAGACCAGTGTTTACTCATGTTATTTTATGCATGTGTGTTTGCATGTGTGTGTGTGTGTGTGTGTATGCATGTATGTGTACATGTATGGTACATGCATGCCTGGTATTCCTTCAGGTCAGAAAACAGTGTCAGATGACCTAGAACTGGAGTTAGGGATGATTGTGAGTGGCCATGTGAGTGTTGGAAACTAAACTCAGGTCCTCCCAAGCGCAGCAAGTACTCTTAATTGCTGAGCCATCTCTCCAGCCCTTTAGATTTTTTTTTTTTTTCCTTTTGAGATAGGGTTTTATACATCAGAGGCTGGCCTTAAACTCACTAAGTATCCCAGACTGGCTTCAAAACTCTCAATCCTCCTGTCTCAAACTCTTAGCTTCTGTGACTGGAGGCATGCATCATTACACCTAGTTTATAAAGTGCTGGGGAGCCAACCCAGGGCTCGAGAATGCCAAGGAAGTACTCCACTCCCAGCTGCACCCCACCGTTCTTCCGTGATGTATTTTGTAAAAGGTCTCTTCATTTTATGTGTAGGAGTTTTGTCTACATGTACATCTGTGTACTACGTGTTGTGCCAGCAGTTACAGGCAGTTGTGAGTTACCATGTGGATGCTGGGTATCGAATCTGGGTCTTCTGGCCAGTGCTCTTACCCACTGAGCATCCTTCCAACCCTACTTTTTATATATTTCTTTTGGCATTTACTTCTATAATTCTAAAGGGTTACCTGATTGATCAATTGATCTTTCTTTCTTTCTTTCTTTCTTTCTTTCTTTCTTTCTTTCTTTCTTTCTTTCTTTCTTTCTGAGACAGGGTTTCTCTGTGTAGCCCTGGCTGTCCTGGAACTTTCTCTGTAGACCAGGCTGGCCTTAAGAGATCTGTCTATCTCTGTCTCCAGAGTGCTAGGATAAAAGGCGTGAGCCAACACTGCCCAGCTTCTGTACTGCAATTTCTTGATCAAGTTTAGATTTTATGTATTTGACTTCCTATTACTGAGAAGTCAGCTCACACCTGACCTGTTCCTCCTACCTTCTCTGCTTTTCAGGTATACTCATATACTTAATAGATACAGCAGCTGAGCTCTGCCCAGCCCCACAGTTGACATTTCCCCTGATTGCTGCTGACCACATTCATTTATTTTCCCGAAAAGGAAATAAAGGAGAACTGAAAATTTAAGTCACTAGGACACAGAGAACATTAACACTGCCAACTGAGGCAACCCAGGAGGCCGAGGCCGAGGCAAGGCAGTTTTGAGCTCTCAGCCAGCCCAGGCCCCATTCTGAGACGAACACCTTCTTTCCTCTCTTCTTTGAGACATTTTCGTAAAAAGGGGATCATTATTATACTGCAGTGATAGGACAGTGGTGACACATCCCAAGAGCCTCTAAAAACTCACAGTGAACTTAACAAAATACATAATAGAAAAAGAGGTGACCTTCTGCCGGTGAGCGCCTTACCTCCAGCTGAGCTAGTCTCTCCTGAACCTTACAGAACTGGTTATCGTCCACCTGAACGGCTCTCCGCATCACGGCTCCCATTTCACAGATTCTATCAATCTGACTTTCAATTTCCTGTGAAAATAAGATGAAGAAAAAGTTCCTAGTGATGAAGACCACGGAACACATGTGCAGGATAAATTTTACATCTATTTAAAACCTTGAGAAATAAGAGTAAGTGGGGAGTAGCTCACTTTGTACACTCTACAGAAGTTACACTGCAATCACACTATATTTTGAGCTATAATAATATCAATCTATGGCATTTCAAGTAATTTCCAATTTTCAAAAGAATGTTTGATATCCAGGTGCCAGGTGTGGTGGCAAACGTGTAACCTAGCCCTTGGGAGGATGAGGAAGGAGGGTTAGGAGTTAAGAGGCCAGCCTGGGCTAAATGAGATCTAGCCTCAAAACAAAATAAAATGAAACAAAACACCAAACCAATCAACCAACCAACCAACCAAAAAAGTAATAGAACAGACAACTCAAATATTTAGATATTTAAAACAAATATTTTAAATATTCCACTGCCCCAAACTCCTAACTATAGAAGATGAAATGTGGCGCATCTTTCACTATAGTTAATAGTTGCTTCCAATTAATTACTACAGATTAAAACACAGTACAAGCTAAAATAGGGCAAGGAATTACCCTACAAACTGCAAGGTGATTGCTGGCTCCTCCAAGTTAAACAGTGACGGATCAAAGCGTAGGAACTGCTATAAAACAGGAACAAGACCAGCCCTCCCCCATAACACAGCCTGAGTCATTCAATGAAGTTAGTGACTGCTTGCTGTGGAAGCTGGAGATAAAATCTGACTCATGCCCTCGGAACTACAAAACTACGGCTCTATAGAATGTACCGCAATCAGCTAAGTAGTCACTGAACGCCTCCAGCACTAGCTGGTATTTCGCTTGGTATTACACTTGCTATGTAGCTCAGGTTAGCCTACTTTCGATATTTCTGTGTCAAGTTGAAAAGAAATCCTTGGTGAGGGAGGTAACTTGACCACTAAAGGATGGAAGAGGCCCTTATCCCCTTCCTTTATTCATGTCTTCCCAAAACCACAGCCAAAAACAGGGTGATTATGAAAATAGGCTGAAAGAGGAACACAGTTTTCTGCAAACAAAGGAACGACCTCATGATTTGAGTTCAGTTTATTTACAATTTATTTATCAGTGTTTCTTACTGCAGAGTGAGACTGGTGAGCTTTCAGAACTGGTTCGGCATCCACTGCTTTCTTAGCGACCATTAACTGCAACATCTGTTTCCGGTACTTGCTCATGATCAGTTCCAAAGCATCCTGGTGCTCCTCCAAGGAAACCCACAGCTCTAACAACAAGAACAACAAAAGCAAACATCTGGACAATGACGTCTAAGACAGGTCTCAAGGCAAACCTCCTAGCAGCTGGAGCTCTCAGACACTCCACTGGACCCTGGAAATCCAAAGTTGGAAATCAGTATTCAAGCCCACAGAAGTGAACAGTGTACCTGAAAACCAACTCTCTAGGCAGTAGAGTCTTGTGGAAATAAAATGGGACGTGTAATCGCGAGGCATGGATTTGAATTCAGTTTTCTTTGTTTTTTTTTGTTTGTTTTGTTTTGTTTTTCGAAACAGGGTTTCTCTGTGTAGCCCTGGATGTCCTGGAAGTCACTCAGTAGACCAGGCTGGCCTCCAACTCAGAAATCCTCCTGTCTCTGCCTCCCAAGTGCTGGGATGAAAGGCGTGTGCGCCACCGCCCCGGGCTTGAATTCAGTTTTCTAATTGACTTCTCAGAAGCAAAAATGAGCTCATTAAAATAAAAATACTACATTGTGTTGATTCGTGTGAACCACAGCACAGGAGGGGTCAGAGAAGAACTCCCAAGAGTCAGTTCTCTCCTTAAACCACGTGGGTCCTCAGGCTTGGCAGTTCAGGACTTCCTGCTGGTACCACAGCCTGCTGGGGTCATTCTGCTGGTGCATATGAACCTGTTTCTTAGCTGCACTGTGTAAATACTTGGACAGGGGCATAGAGTGGAATGGCAGATGTAAAAGGGCTCCGTCAGACAACTACCATCCTGCTGTCATCAACAACCCTAAGAATATGTATTTGGGGGACGAAGTTCTAGCCTTCCATCTTGCACAGGAACATTAAAGAAACGTCGATCTTAACGTTAGTGTTCACTCTAATTAATATCGAAATGTTCCATTTGGAGAATATGAACTTTAGTTATAGAAGCCTCCATTTGGTATGTGGTCACTCCCCAGCCATCTAACAATTCAACTCTGCTAAACTACTGAATACCTCTTTCAAGGTCATCAATCAGGAAGACTTTTAAAAGAGCAATCTAACAAATTTTACTGTTACCAGTTGACCCTTGAAGCACTGATCTAAATATATGTATGCGATGTGCACTCTTGTGAACTGTTCAGGCACTTGTGTAAGAATGTCCAAAGTTTTACCAGAAAAAAAAAATCCTAGACACACACACACACACACACACACACACACACCTGACTAACCTCTGTTTTCCTGCTGCAAGTCTCTAATCTGGGTATTCTCTTGAGACAGCAGAATGTGAGGTTTATATTTAGACATGTCCTTCACGTCGGATGCATCCTCTTGATACTGGACAGAGAGACAGACTAAGGCACTGCAAACATGGGCAGGTGCTGCGGAGGAGGCAGCAGTCCCACCCACGACACAGGAAGCTCACACATCCGCCTTGCCCTCAGGACCAAGATAAATCAGGCCGCGCGACCCCACCCACCCGCCCACAGCGTCCACCCAAGGGCGCGGCTCGGCCCCCGGCCGACCTGCTCGGGTACCACGGCGCCCGCCTCCCGCATCGCCGCCACCCGCCGGTGCAGCGCGGCCGACTGGTCCACCAGCGACTCGGCCGCCGCGTCGTGCTCGCGCAGCCGCTCCAGCAGCGTCTTGGCGTCCGTCAAGATCTTCTCGATCGTGCAGCTCATAGTGGCCGAGGAGGCGCGCCGGGCCCGCTAGCCTCGGGGATTCGCTCGGACCTTCCCCGGCCTTCGCTCAGCGCGACTAGCGTCACTTCCGGGTACGCTTTAAAGGCGCGGTGACAGCTCAGTCGGCGCCTGCGCAGTGGTGGACTCTTGGTCACCCTCAGGCTTCACCACAGCCTTTCTAAGGTGGAGCAGCAGATGTCGGATTGGTGTCACATCCTGGTTTTTCCACGAAGTTATTTTTGTTCCGGTCTCAGTTCAACTTTTCTTCTGGTTTTGATTGATGTGGTTTGTTATTTAGTAATGGGATTTTAACAAATTGATGAAACAAAATCCCACCCCCAATAAGTGGTAAAATACACCGGAACCTCTCCTTTCCTCCCTCCCATTTCTTCTTCTCTTCTTTCTCTGCACCCCCCCCCCCTTTTCCTTTTTTCCTTCTCTCCCTTCTTCCTTTAAAAGGTGAGCAGTATCTGGGAATAACACCTGAGGATGTCCTTTGACTTCCACAACTGCACTTGTGTATGCAAACAGTTACATGCACACGCGCGTGTGCACATACACAAAGGAAAATCTTTCCTTAATGCAATGTTGGAAGCCTTTTGATTTAGGAGGTATTCTACTATTCTACAGCACTATGGCTGACTGTGTTTAATGAGTATGGTGGCTGACTGGGAATTCTTTCGTAAAATATTTTTGTCCAGAAGAGTCTAGGACAGTAGAATGTGTAATGCTGGTTTTGTTTTGTTTTGTTTTTTGTTTTGTTTTGTTTTTCGAGACAGGGTTTCTCTGTATAGCCCCGGCTGTCCTGGAACTCACTTTGTAGTCCAGGCTGGCCTCGAACTCAGAAATCCGCCTGCCTCTGCCTCCCGAGTGCTGGGATTAAAGACGTGTGCCACCACGCCCGGCAATGCTGTGTTTTAAAGAATCATTTGTCCTGTCCTACAGTCTCTTTTATCTCGAGTTCAGATGTAAAATTTAGAAACATGATGTTTGATGTACTTTTGTGATTTGGGGAAATGCCTATTTAAAAATTTTACACTTAAAATGTGTTAAGAGGTCACCTCTGGGAAGATGAAATAATTTTCATTCGGAAGGAAAAGAACTTTGGAAAAAAATTTTTTCCCATGCAGGGCAGGGGCTGAGGACACACACCTGCCACATAGTGCATGTTGAGGTTAGAAGACAGCTTGCAGATCCCAGTTCTCTCCAATCACATTGGTCTCAGGATTGAATTTAGGTTGTCAGGCTCAGCAGTAAGAGCCTTTACCGTCTAAGACTTCTCAACAGCCCTGTTTTTATTCTACTTAATAAAGATGATACATTAAGTCAAATCGACCAGAAAAATCCCTCTTTTACTTTTTAAAAGAAAAAAAAATGTCTAATGATACCCAAAATGCTAACATTCTGTGGGAGTCACTTGACATTCCTTAAATTTTACTAAGAATACTGACAATCCTGAAGCTCTGCAGAAACAACGGCAACCATCCAGAGAGGAATTCACCCACACTCTCTGATGGGCCCCATGGAAATAGCATAGCTGATGTCATAACCCTGCCAATGCGCTCCATATACACGGAGACTACTCACTGTTTTAAAGGCTATTTATTTATTTATTTATTTTTATTTAGAGAAAGTAAGAGGGAGAGGGGAGGGGTAAGGGAGGAAGAAGGAGAAGGGGGTGGGGGGGAGTGTGTGTGTTAGTTAATTCAGGTGCCAGTGAGGAGGTCAGAGGACAACTCCTGCGCATATTCTTCTCTAACAAAGTGTGGGATCCAGGAGTCAAACTCAGGCAGTTAGCCTGTATGCAAGAACCTCTATCTGCTAACCAATGACACTCATCTTTTTAGCATTTTTTATTAACAAGGGTTTGGGGACAGAGGACAATTTATGGGTGTATCCTAGCAAACACCTTTACCCACTGAGCCCTCTTGCTGATCCCCAAACAGTTTTATAAAGAAAAAAGTAAGCAAATAAACTTATCCAACTCAATTTTCCAATTTATCAAAAGCTAAATTTATAGCCGGGTGTGGTGGTGCACATCTTTAACCCGAGTGCTGGGATTAAAGGCATGCACCACCATGCCCGGCTGGTCTTCCACCTTTGCTCACTTCTTTCATTTATTTCTGATTTTTCTCCCCAGTGAACAGTTGCTTGTTCCAATAGATAAGAAAATTAGAATTTAGATTTGCTTTATATTTAGATTCTAATCTTACACTGATGCCACATGTCATTTCTGGAAGAAGGGAAGTAACATATTTTAAAGATGAGCATTAGATGAGATATATAATTGACTACTTATTATGTAATATATTATAAATCAATTTCTATTACTATTGATTCTGTAATCTTTAAATAATGAAGATTGTCTTTTTTGAGACATGGTCTCTGTCTCTCTCTCTCTCTCTCTCTCTCTCTCTCTCTCTGTATGTGTGTTTGTGTGGCTATGTGCATGTGTAAGTGTTCCTGTGGAGGCCAGAGGTGAGCATCAGTGTCCTCCTCTATTGCTCTTTACCTGCTGAAGAGGTTTCTTGTGGACTCAGGAACCATTCTTCTCAGAAACATTGCTAAAACCCTCTCTCCTATCACAGTAACAGGGAAAAAAACTAAAACACAGTCAAGTTTGGTTAGTTCCTTTGTTCCATACTATCACAGTCCCTGCTTTTTAGAGTGCTTATTTCACTTATTTTTTATTATTATTATTATTATTATTATTATTATTATTATTATTATTTTGTTTTTGTTTTTTGAGACAGGGTTTCTCTGTATAGCCCTGGCTGTCCTGAAACTCTGTAGACCAGGCTGTCCTCGAACTCAGAAATCCACCTGCCTCCGCTTCCCGAGTGCTGGGATTAAAGGCGTGTGCCACGACACCCGGCTGCTTATTTCTTTTATAATTCTATTTTTCCTGGGTTAGTTATGAGATTAATTTCCCATTAAGACAGTAGTCTCCACAAAAGTAGGAACAGTTGTTCCCTAGCACCTACATACCAAGTTTCTGAAGAGCAGTTGCTAATCAATATTGTTAAAGAATGGATTGTAGCTGAGTAGGTGGTGGTGCACACCTTCAATCCCAGCACCCCAGAAGTAGAGGCAGACAGATCTCTGAGTTTGAGGCCAGCCTGGTCTACAGAGTGAGTTTCAGGACAGCCAGGGGTACACAAAGAAATCCTGCCTTAACTCTGCACCCCCAAATTAAAAAAGAAAGAAAAGTGTGGATTGTCTTCTCTGAGCCTTCTAAGCAAATATCTTTAGCTCCTTAACTTGATTCGTAGGTGAGTCTATTTTGGAGCCAATTCTTGCGACTCCATTATGTGTGGTAGAGGCTGCTTAACATCTTGGGTCAACAGGTAGAACTACGGGAGAAGAAAAGCCAGCTGCCATTGCTAATTGTTGTTCGTTGCCTATGGTTGGTTTGAGTGGAGAATCACTCACTTCAAAGTTATGTGTTGCTTATACAATGGCTACCATAACTGGAAGGTAAAGTTTACAATAAAATTTTATGAGACCAAAAGGAATGTTCAAAACTGTGTTGTAGATTTGGACCAGCAAGGACTTCCCAACCAGCTTTCCTCATGCTCAGACTACGTTCAAGCACATACTTAGTACTCTGTGTTGTATTTGCAGTTGCAGCCAGAACTACAGTCTGTGCAGTCGTCACTGGACAAGGCTGGGGTGGTGCTGACGTCTGATCAGTTGGACTTTAGTCAGGCCTACATTTTAGCTACAAGGGAGGATAGTTAAAATTCTATAGTGAAAGTAGTGCATACCGCATAAGAATTATATGTGTGGAG
>LR749704.1:1781286-1862898 GCA_902729485.2 Mus minutoides
ATTATATATATATATATATATATATATATATATATATATATATATATACATGTCTTCTTTTCACCCTGAAATGAATTATGTTTTATTTATTTTTGCATTCCCTTAATAACCAATAAACTTCTACCTTTATTGTAAAGTGAGAAGGGATTTGGAATAGGCATTAATATGGGTTGTTGAGAACATGCTGTCCAAAAATTCTATGAGTAGCTCTAAGTTCTACTGAGTTATTTTTTTCATAGGGGCTTTTAATTTTAAATATTATGATCTGAAAATTCTTTTAATTTAGTGTTCATATTCAATATGTAACAAAGAACTTCCCGATATCCATAATTCTTTTATCTTGAATTCTGAAGATTAAATAATTGTCATGGCTTTTCTAAGTCAGCTCCCCTCTGCATTTTTGTTTCCACAGTCACAGGTTATAGATTTACGTTAATTAATCCTAAAACAATTACTTATGCTGCCTCATTCTTCCACTGCCTTTACTTTTTATCATATGCTTTCCTGTTAGGCTGAAGAAAACGGATCATTTTTTAACTTGATTTTTTTTAGTGTTTAACTTCAGCTTGATAAAAATACTTAAATGTGTGTACCAAATGAAAAATGAGGTTGCTAAAGGTTAATGCGTTAATGCTTTTAATAACTATCAGCAGCATGTGCCTGCGTCTTGTCAGCGTGATGCACGCTCATTGTGAGGACCCAGAAGAGCTCCTAAGAGAGGATCCGTTGATCTAGTTTAAAAAAAAAGGAACGGCAAAGGCAATCATTCTCCTCCCTAGATAATTTGGGAATGCCCATTCAGGCTCTGGCTTTAGCATAAATAAAACTGCCTGGTAGTTATAAACATTGCATCCAAAATGTGAATAACTTCCCCCTTGCATTCAGAGCCTAATCTGACCCATCCCTGCCCATCACACAAAGCCAACTGTCAGTGCTCCCAGAGGAGAGTGCCTAGCTCTGTAGAGACACAAAGGAAAGAGAGAGCTGCCTGAACCACGTGCCTTCTGCAGCTTTATGCCAAACACAGGCTTGACTAGCCAGTGCAATGGAACGACAGCCTTTGATGGCGGTCCACAAAAGATACAAAGTATCTGGCATTCTAAAAGCAAAGGTGCTATTTATAAGTAAAATGTCAGGGCCCCAAATTCTCATTGATAACGTTCACCTCTTTAGTTCACATAAACACAGTTTACTTGGCCATTTCAACCAGTGGCTTTCTTTCTTTCTTTCTTTCTTTCTTTCTTTCTTTCTTTCTTTCTTTCTTTCTTTCTTTCTTTCTTGATGAGTTCTCTTAATACATGCTCTTATGTTTTTACTTTTTGTTTGTATGTTTTGCCTGCATGTATTTGTGTGCACCATGTGCGTGCCTGGTACCTGTGGAGGTCAGGAGGGAATGTTGGATCCCCTGGAATGGGAGTCTGTAAGAACAGCCAGCCAGTGTTCTTAATGCAGAACCGTTACCTGACTGCTGTTATGAGAAAGATATACAGCAGTATTTATTTTCTTAGTTCTCTAAATGGAAAAACTATACTGTTACATTAGAAAATCTACTGTCCTTGAAATTGAGATCATGAAATTTAATTTCTCCATAGTGATTTAAAAAAAAATTTAAATGAAGTCTGTAATAAGAGCTCCAAGATGGATTGCTCAAACAGAGGACTCTGGTTCAGTTTCTCAGGACTAAGGTGGCAGCTTACAACCATCTTTATAATTATAGTTCCTGGGGATCTGCTCCTTCTTCTAACTTCTACAGTCAATAGGCAGATACACACAGGCAAAAAGCTTATACACACAACAACAACAAAAAACCCCCACAACAACAACAACAACAAAAAACCCCAAACCTTTTTGTGTGAAGGCATGTGTGTGTGTGTGTGTGTGTGTGTGTGAAGGCATGTGTGTGTGTGTGTGTGTGTGTGTGTGTGTGTGAAGGCATGTGTGTGTGTGTGTGTGTGTGTGTGTGTGTGTGTCTTGGGCAGAGGTGGTTCTTAGGGTTCTTGTAACACTCTCCACTTTCTTTTTTTTCTTTTTTCTTTCTTTTTTTTCAGTTTTTTGAGACAGGGTTTCTTTGTGTAGCCCTGGCTGTCCTGGAACTCACTTGGTAGACCAAGCTGGCCTTGAACTCAGAAATCTGCCTGCCTCTGCCCCCCAAGTGCTGGGATTAAAGGCGTGCACCACCACGCCCGGCTTCCACTTTCATTTTTGATTATTATTGTGTTTGCACAATGTGTGTTGTGAGGACCATGGCATCATGTATGTGCAGAAGGCTGAGGACAGCTTGTTCTTTCCTTCCATCTTTGTCTAGGTTCAGGGAACACAAACCGGGCCGTGAGACTTGCATGATAAAGCATTTTACTCACTGGACCTGCTGCCTGCTCCTACCTCCACGTCATTATTTGGTGCACTGTCTCACAATGTCTTCTATTGGCCCTGGAGCTCATGGATTGGCTAAACTGTCTGGCGCGAGAGCTCTGGGGACCTGCCAGCTCTCTTATAGGTACCACCATGTTGGCTTCATTGAATACTGGGGATCTGAGTTCAGGTTATAGTCCCAGCCTTCATGATGATTTTATTGATATGTATTGATATGGAATGTATATGTAAATATTTTTTTTTTTTAGATTTATTTATTATATGTAAGTACACTGTAGCTGTCTTCAGACACCCCAGAAAAGGGTGCCGGATCTCATTACGGATGGTTGTGAGCCACCATGTGGATGCTGGGATTTGAACTTATCACCTTCGGAAGAGCAGTCGGGTGCTCTTACCCGCTGAGCCATCTCACCAGCCCCTGGAATGTATATGTAAAAGCCCACTAGAGCAATTTCATTAAAATGTCATCTAGTTTTAATTAGAAGCCATAATGTTTTGAATCATTTTGAAAATTCAGACAGTTGTTGGTGGCAGGGACAAAGCTTGATGACAGAGTACTTGCTTAGCCCTGGATTGGATCTGTAGTACTACAAAAGCCACCCCTCCCCCATAACAACAGCAATATACCCCTTAACATAAATCAAACAAGGTAAACCATTACTAGCTATTAATATTTAGAAAAAAATTATGTGCTGGTTAGTGTGTGTGTGTGTGTGTGTGTGTGTGTGTGTGTGTGAACTTGATACAAGGGAGAGTCATCTGGGAAGAGGGAAGCTCAATTGAGAAAACACTTCCCTCAGATTGAACTGTAGGCAGGTAAATGAGGGCAGCTTTTTTTTTTCCTCTTTCCGGTCAACCCTACTCACTCTGGTCTGCCCTGCTCGCTCCAGCCAGCCCCACTCGCTCCCGCCAGCCCCACTCACTCCTGTCGACCCTGCTCGCTCCAGCCGGTCCAGTCCAAGGATTCATTTCTTATTATTCTTCATAAGTACACTATAGCTGACTTCAGACGCACCAGAGGAGGGCGTCAGATCTTGTTACGGGTGGTTGTGAGCCACCATGTGGTTGCTGGGATTTGAACTCATCACCTTCGGAAGAGCAGTCAGGTGCTCTTACCCTCTGAGCCATTTCACCAGCCTGAGTGCAGCTTTTTGACAGATTATTGATGCAGGAGGTTTCAGGCCACTCTGAACAGCATCAACCCTGGGCCAGTGGTTTTGGGTTATATAAAAAAAACAAGCCAGTAATCAGTATTCTTCCATGGTCTCTGCTTCAGTCCCTACCTTGGCTTTTCTCAGTGTGGACTGGGTCCTTCCCTCCCCCAGTTGCTTTTGGTCAAGCACATTTGGACTAATTTGTTATCAACAGGTAGAAATGGCCTTGACATTTGCTATAGCTTCTTCTGAAAAGTCTGTATTATGTTAATGTAGTAGAAACAGCATGGAAACCAAAAGGAAGGGGCTGGTGAGATGGCCCAGCTGGGGGCAATGGTCTCATGCACCCTGAGTACCTGAGTTTGACTCCTGCACCTCACAATGAAAGGAGGAATGGACTCCCCAAAGTTATCATCAGACCCACAGGTTTGTGCTGTGAGATGCACACACTCACACTCAAATGAGGATAATAAATAAAATGAAAAATTAAAGAAGAGAAAAATATTTCAGAAGACATGTTTTGGTTTCAACAAGTATTTATTGAATATTGTTTATACATAAATTGCTGTAGTAAGTGCCAGGGAAGTAAAGACAGCATCTCTTTTATAAAGTATACATAACTGATTAGTTTAGGCAAATGTAAGTGGAGACAATCGCATCCCAGTGAGAGAAAGTAGTGTCAGAGGCAAAAACCAACTGCTAGTGTTCAGCTGTGCTCCTATAAAACCAGAGTAAATAGACCTCGAAGGTCTGGGGCAGGAACTCCTTAACTTGCTTCCTGGGGGCTGGAGGCAGTGCAGCTGTCACAGTAGCTGATCATTCTTCCTCATCTGCAACACTCAGCTCCCCTAGGGGCAGGCCCTGTCTGCAGTGGGAGCTCAGCCAGGAAGAAGATAGAGACCAAGAGACTGATGGAATAATAATAATAATAATAATAATAATAATAATAATAATAATAATAATAAAAGAAAAAGCACAGATTTGATCTCCTACCATACACTGGGGCTTATCTCTTTCTTTCTTTCTTTCTTTCTTTCTTTCTTTCTTTCTTTCTTTCTTTCTTTCTTTCTTTCTCTTTCTTTCTTTCTTTTTTTTTTTTTTTTTAAAGATTTATTGTTTGAGTGCATGCATGCATGTGTGCACACATCTGCACACCATGGTGTGTGTTGTTCTGGAGGACAGAGAGTAGCTTACAAGAGCTGGTCCTCTCTTCTACTGTGAAGATTCTGGGGATCAAACTCAGGACCTCAGGCTCGGTGGCAAGTGTCTTTACCTGTGAGCCCGCTCATGACTTTTTCTTACCCCACATTTACAGACTGGTCCCTTTAGCCAGTCAAGTGCAATAATGAACTAAGACAGTAGTTCAATGGTCACGCTCACCTGATATCAGTCCTGCCTGCCATGGGTGCTTGTATCTCCTTATTATCTCATGTGTTCTGAGCTGCATTGCAATATTTTCCTTTATCTAAAAAAAATTAATGTCCTTAGTCTTATAAAATATTAAACTTTAGGGAAAAATTATCACAACAAAGGAGCATATCTTAAAGCTTTACTACTTAAAACTTTGTGGCATTATCATTGAATCTGAGCAAACAAAATTTTGTAATTGGAAATTTAGTTTTGTTTTTTAATATATATAAGCTATAATTTTGCCATGCCATCTCATAAGAAATGTGTCTTTCTGTTTTTTTTTTTTTTATTCTAGAAATACATCTTAGACTAAGATATATGTCTTTTCTGATTCCTTTCGCTTGGGATTGGAAAGTAGCTAAATAGGAAACAAGACCAGCAGTGTGGCTTGATTAAGTAGGGAATCCCATTTTTGCTATTTATACATGCAGATAAGTAGCCGGAAACTCAGCATTTTACATACTGGATAAAACACTTCTGTTAAATTACTATCCTTGTATAAAAGAATTCAGATAGACAGCTGGACAGCTATGCCAAAGGACACGTTGCCGGTCTCCAGAAAACAACAACAAAATAACTAAAATACTTATGTAATTAGTAGAAATACCTTCTAACAGGCTCTTGCTTGTCCAAATCTTGTTCTTTGTTTAAATTCTGTGTGACAAGCTTTTTATTAATGGTTGGTGGTTTCTGTTTCATTAATGTGCTTGATAATGGTTAATTACCAAAGTTGAGTAAACAGTTCAGAGCCAGATTAAAGCTAAGAAGCCAATTATATAGAAATGATCCAGCTGCATTTGATAGGGGTTCCTTTGCTATTAAAAACCTCAAATGTTTTAAAACATTTTAGAAAAACCCCAGCTAAATCACTTATCTTTAACTCTGGTTTGCACTGTTTTGTTTAGGATTGGAAGATGCATCTAGTTTTGTTTTCAAATTCAATGAAATGGCTTCAAAACGAAAGGGAATTCACTTGAGCTGAACAAAAGGTGAACCAGTACTGTTAGAGATGTCCTTTCTGGTGGCTTAATATGAACTGTCTACAAGCCTGGCTTATAAAAAATTTCAGCTAAGATTCATAAAATATAGAATTGGCTATTTAAAAATGTCTCTATTTTATTATGTATATGAGCATTTACCTCCTGTCTGAGAGATTTGCCTGTTTTTATGTTGATGCATGAGTGTGCCTGTGGAGGTCAGAAGAAAGCATCAAATTTGCTGGAACTGGAGTTACAAACGGTTGTGAGCTGCCATGTAGGTGCTGGGAATCGAAACTGGGTTGTCTAGAGGAACAGCTGGCATTCTTAGCTGTCGAGTCATCTCTTCGACCTCAAAACTAATAATAAGAAAACAAAACAGATAGATTGCCATGAGAACTAGGGCTCAATATTTTCTCTCCGGCGAAGAGTTCCACAACCAGTTCCAGGAGGCTTCCCCCTTTTGAGGTTGATCGCTTCAGTCTGTGCAACTTGTCACACAGATCCTATTGAAGGTGGTGTGGCATAAAACAATGTTCCTAATTACCTAACCTATAATGGTTAGCACAGGCAAGATGAATTTTATAATGGTATGACTTGTATGGACCGTTGGTACTGGCTAATCAATCATGTTTTTTCCAAGCATGACATAGATAAGAAGCCTATTGCATTTCTGTTTGATCTCTATAAGCAGACAATTTTTTTAAAAAAAAACAAAGGGAAAGATACAATGAATCATTGCAAAAGGCAATCTCACCCAGTGAATCAATTTCTAGACTTGAGTCAGTTTGCAGACCTAGGACCCATTGAATGAAGGGGTGGCCAGGTTCCCGGGAAGAAGGACCTTGATAAGACACCTAAAAGATTTACTGTTAGCCTTTCTCCAGTTCTTCTCCACAGGAACCTATGAGTTTTTACAGGGTAACTGTAACTGGAGGAAAGGAAACAGACTTTCCAGGGTCTCTTAGGTGGTGGTTATGAATTGATGCTAATTTCAGAAGATCCAAGAAACACTGTGGCCCTCCAGTTGAAGTAGGGGCTTATGGAGGTTAGGTGATTAATGGAGTTTTGACTGATGTCCAACTCACAGTATTGTCCAGTGGATCCCTGAACTCATCCTGTGGTTATTCCCACAGTCCCAGAATGTATAATTGGGACAGATATACTTTGAAGTTGGAAGAATTCTCACATTGGTTCCCTGACCTGTGGAGTGAGAGCTATTATGATTGGAAAGGCTAAATGGAAGCCTTTAGAATTGTCCCTGTCAAAGACAATAGTATATCAAAAACAGTATCACATCCCTGGAGGAATAGCAGAAATTAGTGCCACCATCAAGGACTTGAAGATGCAAGGGCAGTGGTTCCCACCACATCTCCCTTTAACTCTCCTGTCTGTCCAGTGCAGAAGACCGGTGCATTGTGAAGAATGACATTTGACTGTCAGCAACTTAATCAGGTAGTAATTCCAATTGCAGCTGCCTTAATAGATGTGGTGTCTTTACTTGAGCAAATTAACACATCTGGTACATAGTATGCAGCTATTGATCTAGCAGATGCCTTTTTCTTAGTACCTGTCAATAAGGCCTACCAGAAGCAATTTGCTTCCAGTTAGCAAGGCCAGCAGTATACTTTTACAGTTTTACCTCCAGGATATATTAACTCTTCATCCCTGTGTTACAACTTAGTTAGAAGGGATCTCAATTGTCTGTCTTTTGCAAAATGTCACAGTGGTTCACTATATTGATGACATTATGCTGACTGAGCAAGAGGTAGCAACTACTTTGAACTTGTTGGTAACATATATGCATATCAGAGGATGGGAAATAAATCCAACCATAATTCAAGGGCCTTCTACCTCAGTGAAATTCTTGGGAGCCCAGTGGTGTGAGGCATCCAGAGACAGTCTTTCTAAGGTGAAGGATAACTTAGGGACACCTGGTCCCTCCCAGCACCCAGAAAGAAGCACAGCATTTAGTGGCCCTATTTGGATCCTGGAGACTGCACAGTCCTCACTTGGTGTGTCATCCAGCCCTTATATCAAGTGACTCAGAAATCTACTTGCTTTGTGTTGGGCCTGAAACAGGAGAAGGCTCTTCAACAGGTCCAGGCTGTTAATGCAGGCTACTCTACCACTTGGACCATATGATCCAGCAGACCTGATGGTACTTGAAGTGTCAGTGGCAGATTTAGAGATGCTGTTTGGAGCCTTTAGCAAGCTGTTATAGGTGAATCACAGAAGAGCCCTTTGGGATTTTGGAACAAGGTTCTCCCATCATCTGTAGACAACCCTTGAAAGACAGCTCTTGGCCTGCTATTGAGCTGGAGTGTAAAGTGAATGTTTGACAATGACACCAAGTTCCCATGTGTCTTGAGCTGCCCATCATGAGCTGGTTGTTATTTGACCCTCCAAGTCATAAAAAAGGACTGCACAACAGCAGTCTATTATCAAATGGAAGTGGTATATATGAGATCAGGCCTGAGTAGGTCTTGAAGGCACAAGCAACTTACACAAAGAAATTGCCCAAATGCCTATTATAGCAGTTGTGATGCTGTCTGTTGCCAAGCATGCACCTAAATCTACATACGGTTTTCACAATGGCCGGTTGACTGAGCTAGAGAACACTAGGGCCTGATTTACTGGTGGATCTGCACATTATGCAGGCACCACCCAGAAGTGGACAGCTGCAGTATTACAGTCACTTTCTGGGACAACCCTGAAAGACGCTGGTGAAGGGACACTCTTCACAGTAGACACAACCTGGGCAGTACACGTGGTCATACAATTTGTTTGGTAGGAGAGATGGCCAGATGTACAATTGTTCACTACTCATGGGCTGTAGCCAATGGCATAGCTAGATGGTCAGGGACTTGGAAAGAGCATGATTTGAAAATTGGTGAGCAAAGGATGTGAGGATATTTGTGTCCCATGTAAGTGCTCATCAAAAGGTGACTTCAGCTGAGGAGGAGGCTCAGATGACCTGTTCTGTGGACAGTCAGCCTTGTTGCTGAGTGCCAGACTGCCAACAGCACAGACCTATAAAGAGCTCCGGGTATGGCACCATTTTCTGGTGGTGATCAGCCAGCAACCTGGTGGCAGGTTGGGCCTCATTTTCCATGGAGAGGACAAAGCTTTGTACTCACTGCAGTAGATACTTATTCTGGTTATTGATTTGACTTTTTTTCCCCCCATAATGCTTCTGCCAAAACCACCATCTGTGGACTTACAGGGTGCCTTATCTACCAACATGGTATTCCATATAGTATTGCTTCTAACTAAGAAACTCACTTCACAACTAGCAAAGTGTGATGGTGGGACCATGATCATGGAATCTTACCATGTTCCCCATCATCCTGAAGCAGTTGGCCTGACAGAAAGATGGAACGAAGGCACCTTTTGAAGACACAGTTACAGTGACAACTAGGTGGCAGCAGCCTGGTGGCCTGGGACACAGTTCTCTAGAAGACAGTGCATGCTTTGAACCAGCATTGCTATATGGTACAGTTTCTCCCACAGCCAGGATCCATGGGTCCAGGAATCAAGGGGTGGAAGAGGGAATAGTTCCACTCACTGTCACTCCTAGTGACTCACTAGGAAAATTCCTGCTTCTTGTTTCTGAGACCTGAAGTTCTGCTGGCCTGGAAGTTTTGGTTCCAGAGTGGAGGGCACTCCTGCCAGGAACCACAACAAACATTCCATTTTACTGGTAGCTCTGACTCTCAAGCACAGGCCAAGAAGGAATATAACAACAGTGTTAGGATGGGTGACTGATCCAGATTACCATGGGAAATTGGATTGCTTCTCCACAATGGAGGTAAGAAAGATTATGTCTGGAGTGCTGGGTAGAGAGAGGATAGAGATGATTCATTTTTTCCCCCAGGCTTGTAGTTTCACAGTTTATCTGATGTGCGTGGGTGTGGCTGGGGTAGGGTAGAGAGAGTCATTTTCCTCTCTGAAATCCAAACAGGTTGCACCAGAAAGGACTGTTGGTATGCTGAGCCTGCCCTACTTTTCATGCCAGAGTCCTTACACTCCTGTGGCTTGCTGCTTGGCTGCTAGTGTTGACTTTGCAGGACCTACAGTGGCAGGTGTAGTAGCTGCTTTCAAACTGTTCATGCTGGCTAAGCCTGTGGACTAGTGGGTTGAGCACCTGCTTGCGGCAGAGGTGTGCTGCCATTGGGCATGTGGGCGTGGGAAATGCCTGAGCAGCAGCCTTAGTCCATCAAGTGTCCCCCGGGCTCTGGGAGTGTATAGGCTGTAGCAGAACAAAGCAGTGCTGGGGTAGGGGTGAGGCAAGGCATGGGTACTGAATAATGGTCGTGCTCGCACTTGGCCTTACTGAATGGTCCTGCTCACCCTCGGCCTAAATTTCTCTCTTTTTTTTCCCTTGTTCCGGTCAACCCCGCTCGCTCCGCTCGACCCCACTTGCTCCGGCCAGCTCCGCTTGCTCAGGCCAGCCCTGTTCGGCCTCGCTCGCTCAGGCCCGCTCGCTCTGGCTGTCCCGCTCGCCCAGGCCAGCCCAGCCTAAATTTCTCTATCCCAGCTCTCTGTGGTAAATATATGTGCACAACTGACCTCCCTCCACTTCTCAGAATCGAGGGCCATTGTTTCCTCCAGAAAGCACCCTTTGTTCCCTTCTGCAGTGTCCACATACTTCCCACTATGTGGACCAAAGTCTGTAAATCTGTTTCCAAGGTACAACCATATTGGTTCTCAGGGTGGATAATCATTTCGCCAGTCTTGGAGAGTAGAGGCCTTTGGAGCTCAGGGCTGTACAAATCATAGGGCTTCTGTTTCTTTTTATTATTATTATTTAAACAACTTTTTATTAGATATTTTCTTCGTTTACAATTCAAATGCTATCCCCAAAGGGCTTCTGCTTCTTGACCAGCCGAGTTTGACTTTAAGAGTAGACTAAGATGAGTGCCTAGGGTGTCAGTGAGCCAGCTAGGGTTAGCCTCTGCCTCCTCTTGTATCCGTTTCCTGTGCAGACCACCAATGTTTTGTTGGTGTCGCTGTTTTTGTGACAGGATCTTTTGCGTCTTAGGCCAGACCCCAATTTGCTGTCTTCTAGCCTTAGCCTCCTAAATGTAGGATTACATACACACGTGTCATCATGTAGCATGCCAGCCTGTGTCCCTGTGGCCTCATGGACGCTTGCCTCTTGCCTTTTGCCTTTCGCCATTTGGGTGGTGGCAAGGACCCTCTTTTCTCTCCTGGCTCCTTATTGTTTCTTTTACCAATTTAAAGCCCAGGGTTCCTGGTTTTCACCTGGTCTCTAACTGTCCCCCAGTGACTGTCACACTCTTGGGGCTTTCCTTATCGCACGTCTCTTCCATATAGCCGTGTGCTTCCTAGATAGTAAGAGCTACCTGCCACTTAGTTTCCAAGTAGTCTATCTTCAGCCTCTTATTTCTGGTCAGCTTCTGATCATGATTAGAGTGTTAGTGCTGGTCTTATACTCAGACCCTGCCCCTGCCCCAGACCTCAGGAAAGAAGAGTCCACTCACAGCAAAGGGGCTAGGACGACATCTTTTTTTTTTTTCCTTCTTGCTGCATGTAGGGGTTAAGTTAGGAACAAATCAAGTTGGTAAGTCACAAGAAATCACAGAGCCAGCCCAAGCACTATGGCCAATTCATGCCTTTAGCTGTTTACATCCAGATACTATTGTTATGCAGTAGCTGATCCTAGCTTGCTCACTGACACCTTAGGAGTCTTAGAGTCAAACTCTGCTTGTCAGGAAACAGAAGCCCGTGTGATTTTTACATCCCTGAGCTCCAAAGGCCTCTACTCCCTGACAAACCTGAGACAAACTAACTGAGGTGCCTATTAACATATCAACCTGCCTCCAGGTTCTCCCAGCATCCCTCAGTACCTACCTATTACAGGTTCCTTCTGCCACACCTTCTACCCTAAACACTCCAGCCCAGGAGCTGGGCCTGCCCTTCCCCCAGGTGCTCTTTCCTATATAATCCAGTCCTGTTGGGTTGGCTACTGACCTTTTATCCTTTTACCCCTTTGGGGTCTCCATCTCCCCTTCTCTCCCCCACTACATGGTCTGGCTCAGTCTGGCCATGTTCACTCTGGACCCTTCCAGATCGTCTCTGACTGTGCTCTCCCTTTTATCTACAATAAACTTTCTCCTCCGCCACACCTAGGAGAGTCAAGCCCTCCTCTTTCTTGATACTTGGAGAAATGATGTAATCATTTCCTAGCTCCACCCGTGACTGAGCACTGAATGATATGGTTTTGATCAAGGGTCAGAGCAAAAATAATATTCATGTAAAAGGTTAGGTATAGAGACTCAGTCTACTTTGATAAAGAGCATCTACAAAACTCCCTTTGCCAACATCACAAAGGCAAGATACTTGGGTGCTAGCTGCTTGGGGTGGCCTAAGACCAATCCTTGGGCAAGGCTGAGGAGGGCAGATCATTCAACACCAGCCTGTTTACCTAGGGAGTTCAAGTCTGGCCTGAGCTACGTGAGGAGACCCTGTCTAAAAATTAAAAACTTCCAGGAATGGTGATACCAGCCTTTAATCCCAGCACTCACAAGGCAGAGGCAGGCAGATTCTGTGAGTTTGAGGCCAGTCTGGTCTACACAGTGAGTTCTAGAACATTCAAGGGCTATGTAGAGAGACACTGTCTCAAACAAACAAACAAAAAAACAAATGAATGAACATCCCAAACCCCAAAACAAAACAAAAATCAACCAACCAACCAACCAACCAACCAACCAGCCAACCAACCAACCAGGCAACAGAAACAAACAAACAAAAAAAGAGCCACCTTTTTTTCCCCTTGAGGTTGGGGATGAAGCCAGGATATTTACTTTGTTCATCAGGTTCACCATACTTCCTATAAAGTCCCCACTGGCTGAGCAGTGGTGGCACATGCCTTTAATCCCAGCACTTGGGAGGCAGAGGCAGCAGATTTCTGAGTTCGAGGCCAGCCTGGTCTACAGAGTGAGTTCCAGGACAGCCAGGGCTACACAGAGAAACCCTGTCTTGAAAAACAAAACCAACCAACCAAACAAACAAACAAAAAAATCTCACTGAGAAGGTTTCTGCAGCTTATCTTTAATTTTGAAAAGTACACTAAAAAGTAGAGATTATGGCTGGGTGATGGTGGCACACACCCTTAATCCCAGCACTTGGGAGGCAAAGGCAGGAAGATCTCTGAGTTTGAGGCCTTCCTGGTCTACAAAGTGAGTTCCAGGACCACCAAAGTTGCACAGAGAAACCCTGTCTCAAAACCAAAACCAACCAAACAAGACAAAGAGGTTATGGAAAACTAAAATCTTGGCAGGATGATAAAGTCAGGTACATGCACAGCACATGTTACAGTACTGAGACCAATTCGGAGAGTACAAATTCACACAAATGTTCTCAACTGAATTGTGACAAATGAGCAAAACAGTTCAAGGGAGGGCATACCACCTCTTCAACAGTTTCAGCAGGTATCACCTTCCTGCAAAAATGGAATTGAACATTCATAGACAAATACCAATGCCCCTGAGATCCCTTAACACAAAGACAACAGCTTGTAGATCTGTGACCTAAGCATATGTGAGAGACTTAAATATAAAACTTAAAAATGAAGGAGACAACTCCAGTATACACAATAAGGCATAGACTTTGCAGGTTTAATGTTAGGAGTGGGAGCCACAAGCAGAACGTTTGATACATTGTAGATAATCAAAATGAAAATGCTCTGCTCTGCTCTGCTCTGCTCTGCAAAAGACACTTTGGAGAGGAGAGAAAGACAAACTATGTCCTGGGACTATTTTACCACTCACAAGTGCAGCAAAAGGTTGCCTAATAGCTAGATAAAGTTTAAAAATCAACAGTGGAAAGATAAACAATTAGAATGCAAGCCGACGAGGAGGGATGATGGGTGACGAAGACCTGAGATGCCCAGCGTGATTAGCCAGGAAAAAATTCAAATGATAACCACTGCAAGTTATTTCTACACAGCAGTCAATCAGCGAATGATATCGAGCACAGATACATAAATAAAAGGAGCGAGCACTGTTGATTGATTTCCCTGTGCTCAGTGTTCTGGTGGCACACAAGGATGACACACGGAAGAGTGTTACACAGTTAGAGCCTGTCTCTGAAATATAAATGCAAAGAATCACCTCATCTAATTGTCCAAGGTTTACTGCTTCCGACTGCTAACCTAGGCCTAGTCTTGGAAACTTCTAGCCTCTGTACAATCTAATCTAGGCCTAGAATTTTTTCAGTCTCTGTGACTTACTACTGAAAATGTTCACCCTTTCTTGTTCTTTCTGATCTCTGAATGGCTGATTCAACTCAGCTGTTCTGGCTCAAACTCCTCTCCAAACTAACTGATTCAATCTAGCTTCTTTATCTCCCCTGAATTGCTCTGCTCTGCCTCTTACTAACTTTGGCAATATGTTCTAGTCTTCTGGCTCCTTCTCATTCACTAGCTTTACCTCATGTTCTGTCTTTACCTGTACCTAGCTTGTTCTCTCTTCAACCTATCTCTGTAAAACTCTCCTGGTAAAACTGCCTTCTTCTTTATCTCTCTGCACAATTATCTCTTAAGTAGCTTCCTCTTCTCTCTTCTTGTGAGAGTTGGACATAGCCTACCTATTCTGTCAAATCTTTCTCTGGGGGCTGGCGAGATGGCCTACTGCTCTTCCAAAGGTCCCCAGTTCAAATCCCAGCAACCACATGGTGGCTCACAACCATCTGTAATGAAATCCGATGCCCTCTTCTGGAGTGTCTGAAGACAGCTACAGTGTACTTACATATAATAAATAAATAAATCTTTAAAAAAAATCTTTCTCTGATTCATCACTTTGTCTGCCACTCAATTAAACATCACTTTCAAACATGGGTGTTTTCTTCTACAAACTCACTTTACCTTCATTGTTTGGGTGTGTTTGTATTCCAGCCAAAGGATTAAAGGTATGTGTTAAAGTTGAACCAGACACCCACTAAAAACAGTGGTTTTTTTCAGCAAATAACATAATTTCAGGGGTCACAGTGTGATCAAATATTCTGCAACAGTGCTATGACTTTATTATTTGGTGCATAGACTAAACATTTTGTGACATAGGACCTCCTATTAAGAAATTGGAGCCGGGCGTGGTGGCGCACGCCTTTAATCCCAGCACTTAGGAGGCAGAGGCAGGCGGATTTCTGAGTTCGAGGCCAGCCTGGTCTACAAAGTGAGTTCCAGGACAGCCAGGGCTATACAGAGAAACCTTGTCTCGAAAAACCAAAAAAAAAAAAAAAAAAAAGAAATTGGGCCTGGCCGGGCAGTGATGGCGCACGCCTTTTTAATCCCAGCACTCGGGAGGCAGAGGTAGGCAGATTTCTGAGTTCAAGGACAGCCTGGTCTACAAGTGAGTTCCAAGACAGCCAGGGCTATACAGAGAAACCGTGTCTTGGAAAAAAAAAAAAAAAAAAAGAAAAAGAAATTAGGCCTGATGGTGATGGCACACACCTTTAATCCCATTGCTCTTGAGATAGGCAGTCAGATCTCTATGAGTTCAAAGTCAGCCTGGTCTACAGAGTAAGTTCCAGGACAGCCAGGGCTAAATGATGAAACCCTGTCTCAGAAAACAAACAAACAAACAAACAAACAAACATAACCACAGAAAAACAAACAAGTTGGTATAGCAGGGAACAGTGTTGCAAGCCTATAATTCCAGAGATTGGGAGATGGAAGCTGAAGGATCAGAGGTTCAAGGTTGTCCTGAGTTATATTGCAAATTTGTGGCCAGCCTGGGCTATATGACACTCAGACTCAATTTAAAACAAAAACAAAGATGAAAGCAACACAGTTTAATGTGTCATGACTTGGAGATTTCATCAGGAATTCTTCCTTGTGGAAACAGGAACTAGAATTCATCATGAGTGTAACAACTGCAAAGTCAGACACTGGACTAAGACTAAAACAGCAAGTCAGACAAAGCAGGTGAGGCCTTTGGTCAGAGAAGACGTGGCCAACAAAATCAGAGTTTAACAGTGGAATTGTGTAACCTTGCCTCCCAACAGTGCCTTAAAGCAGCGGTTCTCAACCTGTGGTTTGACATCCTTTAGGGGTCCAATGACCTTTCTCAGGAGTTACCTAAGACCATCAGAAAACAGGGATATTTATGTTATGATTCATAACAGTATCAAAGTTACAGTTATAAAGTAGCAGCAAAAATAATGTTATGGCTGGGGGTCACCACAACACAGGGAACTGTATTAAAGGGTCGCAGCGTTAAGAAAGTTGAGGACTGCTGCTTTATAGGGATGAGTCATAAGACTAGTGTCCAACACACTTGGTTTATATAAGTGGCATCTTACAAAACGATAGTAAAGTTATTTTCATATCTTGCTTGGACTTTCATGGAATCTCATCTCATACTAATTAGTTATGAGAGCCTAAGCAAGCACTAGAGTCTGGTGTTTATTTATTTATATTACTTTTTTTTATGGATGAGGAAGGAGACACAGGGTAATATATACACTGATCAGCATACTAATTTATAAGCCATCATTCATTCATTTAATTGGTGTAGCAACTTCTTTTTTTGTAGGAAAAAAAGAAGATACAGGACAAACAAATAGAACTGTCCCAGCACCTATGTTAATGGATTTTTCAATCAATGTGGACCCCTGCTCTTTCTGTACAGCTCTCCCTACTTCTGCATACATTACTTACTGGTTTGCAGAGACCCAGTGTTTTATAGCTAAAGTGGAAGAATATCAATTCAGAACACAAAGCATTTGTTAAGTAAACGATAAGAAGCTCTGAAGAGTGGGACCTGCAGGTCCCAAAGGCCTCAGTCCCTGATGGACTGGTTATATTTTGATTTATGTCAGCCTGTAATTGCCCTGTTTTAACCCAAGAGAGGATTGTGTGGGAAGTATGTCTGTGAGATAGAGCTGAGGCACTGCTCTGCAGAGTGTCTGGAGCCTAAGTGGATGCAACGTCCCCTGTCCAGCCTCCGATAAGCCGGGGAAGTGCCTGCTCTGCCCAGCTGGGAAGTCAAGGGAGTTGCTACATTTCTCTTCTCATTCCATGAGGAGGAGGGCAGGCTGCAGGAGCGCTACCCAATTGTGAGTATTTGTTTCTCTAAAATAAGACAATTTTAAAATCTTCTGCTGTCTGAATTAAATGTTAGTGTTAATTTTATTGTCGCTTTGGGTGTATACTAAACAGTACAGTGTTATCAAAAAGACATTTTTAAGGGCTTTAACCTCTACCACCACAAGTTCTTATTTTGCAAAACTGAGTGAGCTGATTGTTATTTAGAGGTAAACCCTGAAAACCACTTTCCTTAAAAATAAGAAATTGTGTGGACTGCAGAAGATTATAAAGTGATTTCATTCTGAGGGAGTTTGGAGTGTAGCTGAGCTTAGTTGATAATTGGCCTATTAATGTGACTCATCCAGGAATGATGCTCACTGTCTTACCTGCTGAGTGAAACCTGTTTTTAAATCAAGAGCTTACTGATAATGTGCTTTGTCTTGAGAGGCAAGATGATAAGTGGATCCAACGCACCATGAAATATATGCTGTATCGGACATGTCTGTTGAAACTGTTACGATGATATAAAGACTAGACTAGAGAAATAAACACAAATTATGTTTCTGAAATATAGAATGCATTATTTTTATAGTTTCAGTATTTTAATATCAGCATGTTGTATCTTTTGCTCTCTTTATTCATTCATAAAATTTATTTGACATAAAATGAATCAAATACCTTTATTTTAAAAAAACTATATGCATAACTATATGGCCCTTTTTGCATGAAATATCTAGACTAGATGAATCTGTTGAAAAGGGAGGAGACATGATGACAGGTGTTTGGGAAAGGAGGTGAGGCGTGACCCCTGCTGGATTTGAGGGCTGAAGGCATCAGGGGCTCTGGAGTTGTGTGGTGATGGCAGTTGTATTAGATGTGAATATTTTGAATTCTATAGTTAAGGTTGAGTTTCATGCGTTAATTATATGTCAATAAATTACTATCAAAACTATAGGTTAATAGTCCACGTTGGAAAGAGCCTTCTATATTCTAAAGTAAATTATCATAGAAGAGTTAATAAACCTTATTTTCTGTTGTTCAAAGACATTCTTCTAATTTTCTCTGACTAGGGTAAATTTTGGCTGGAGAACCTTGGATCAAAGGTGCATCAGCATGAAAAGTCTATTTATTTATTTATTTATTTATTTATTTATTTATTTATTACAATTTTTGCATCAGAGAATAACTTTGTCATGCAAACTATTTTTTGAGATGATATGTTATTTTTTTTAGAAGTACTATGAAAATGAAAACATTTTTCTTCTGAAGCAATCGACTTCATTTATTCAGAATTCAGGCGATACACGCTATAAGAGTAGATCTCAACAATGTGAAACCCCCCACTATGTCATCTAGTTCCCAAGAGTCAGTGTTTCTTTTTTCCTGTTAAAACTCTACACAGACAAAAATCTTTGAGACCAATTTTTTGATTAAGGAGAAGGAAATGCAAAAGCATTTATAGAATTAAGCATCTTTTTAGCCGAATACCTACCAGTGACAATTTTTGAAAAGTACACATTTTAGTAAGTTATAGATATTAAAGGAAAAACAGATTTTGCCCATATCAGTTGTTCATCTTGATAAAAGGTCCTGTTTTAGCTAAGCTATTTTGTTTTAAATAAATATTTACTAGGAAAGATAACAAGACAGAGTCCTTCCAGATCCACAGGGCCCTTGTGCTCTAGCAGGGCAGAAATTTTCTCATGCCTTTAGTTTACTAGAAATCTACTTGAGTGTTTTAAAAACTATGTTATATTTGTTTATTTGTGTTGTGAGTATGTGTGCGTGTGTAGACACATGTGGCATAAAGTGTGTAAGGAGGGTAGAAAACAACCTTTGGGAGGTGGTTTTCTCTTTGCATCATGAGGTGCCAATCATCAGGTCATCACTCTCCAGGAAAAGTGTTTTCACACAAAGCTGTGTCTCTTTGACACTACAGCATGTTTTAAAATTAATTTTATTAATATTTTATTTTTGAAAGTTTTATTTTGCTATATATTTATGTACATCACTCCTATTAAATATTTTAAGAACTTTGTTATAAAACCTTGTATTTTTGGGATGATTTAAAAATCCTGTTTTTTTCTGGACATGGTGGCACAACAAAACCAGCCTGGGATACATAAAACTTTATCTCAAAAAAACAAAACAAAACAATAGACCAAAGAAAATAACTATGTACACTCCCATAAAGCAACAAACCCATCTTTTTCTTTGCCGTTTTCTTTTGGGATAATATTTTTCTTCCTTTTTGATTCATGCTCTCTGTGTATCCCAGGCTGACCTCAAACTCATGAGCCTCCTGCCTCAGTGTCTTTAGGACTGTAGCACCGAGCCAGCCCCTTATCTTCTATTGGAGAGGAGAAAGCTACAAACTGGGATGGCCTGGTGGTCTCAAATGACCCTCACTCCAAATGACTCCCAGCCTTGGAACTGTGCTATTTAGAGACATATCCTTTTTGGAATTCCTTCCCAGGAAATAACAAAAACATGCAAATTCCCTCTAACGAATAGTTTTAGATTGTGATAATTTTTCCTCATAACTTTGACTTTTTTTTGTATTTTTCTATTCAAAGTAAAACTGATGAACTTTGCCAACATTGATGCTTTAGGGGATTTGTAAACATTTGTAATTTTTTTGTGTGTATGAGTGTTCTTGTCAGCATGTATGTAGACACACCATGTGTGGCTGGTGTCTGTGGAGGCCAGAAGAGAGCATTGGATCCCCTGGAACTGGAGTTGTGAATGATGGTTGTGAATCACCATGAGAGTGCTAGGAACTGGATTTGTACCCCTCTGCAAGAGCAGGAAGTGCTCTAAACCCCTGAGCCATCTCTCCAGCCCAACATTGATGCTTTAATATTTACCAAAAGTGTTTACAAAGGGCTTACACAATTAGAAAATGTCATGAAAGTTATTGTTTCTCACTCTCTAACTTCTCTGTATTTGCAAAAAAATCTAGTGTCTTTAAATTTCACCTTAATTTAGAATATGGAGATCTGAAGACCATTAGAATAATTTAAAAAATGATTTGTTTATTTTGAGACAAGTTCTCATTATGTCTTCCCAGCTGGCCTGGAACTCTCTGCTAGACCATCTCTCTCTCTTTTTTTAAGATTTATTTATTTATTTTATGTATATAAGTACACTATAGCTGTACAGATGTTTGTGAGCCACCATGTGGTTGCTGGGATTTGAACTCAGGACCTTCAGGAAGAACAGTCAGTACATTTTTTTTTTTTTCTGAGACAGGGTTTCTCTGTGTAGCCCTGGCTGTCCTGGAACTCACTTTGTAGACCAGGCTGGCCTCGAACTCAGAAATCTGCCTGCCTCTGCCTCCCAAGTGCTGGGATCAAAGGTGTGTGCCACCACCGCCCAGCTGAACAGGCGGTACTCTTAACCACTGAGCCATCTCTCCAGCCCTAGACTATGTCTTCAAACGCAGAGATTCACTTGTCCCTTACCTCCTCAATGCTGGGTTTAAAGGCCTTTGCATCTATGCCTACCTGAGTTACAACAAAAAATTACAATTATCTCTCTCTCTTCTCTCCTCCTTTTCTCCCCCTCTCCCTTTCTGTCTGTGAGAAAGTGTGTGTGTGTGTGTGTGTCTGTGTGTTTGTGTGTGTGTGTGTCTGTGTGTCTGTGTATGTGTGTATGTGTGTGTGTGTGCCAGAAGAGGGTGTTGGATTGCCTGGACTGGTGTTGCAGCAGTTGTAAGCTTGAAACCAATCTCTGTCCTATGGGAGAGCAGCAAGTCTCTGAACTGCACAGCCATCTCTCTAGTCCCCTAGAGCAACAGTTTTGGGGACTCAGTTACTGTTAGGAGATGTGCTGAGTTTCTCAGACACCAACAGCTTTGCTAGGAGAGTGTCTGTGTTACAGCTAAAGTTCAGAGAGGTGTAATAAGTTACCCCAAAGTAAGTGGTGAACTGATGTTTGAGTTCTAACTTCAAATTCGGTATGCCTCTAACAGTTATTGACAAAAAGCAATTAAAGGCTAAGCAATAAGATATTGGCAATAAGATATAGCTGGGCGTGGTGGCGCATGCCATTAATCCCAGCACTCAGGAGGCAGAGGCAGGCGGATTTCTGAGTTCGAGGCCAGCCTGGTCTACAAAGTGAGTTCCAGGACAGCCAGGGCTATGCAGAGAAACCCTGTCTCGAAAAAAAAAATTGGCAAAATTAAATAACTTGGTGTTTGAAAACATGAAAAACTTATTGATTATAATGGAAATATGTCTCAGCTATAAATTCTGCAAATTTCCCTTTTTTTCTAAAAATTGTTAATATGTGTGTGTTTGTGTGCACACGCACACACATGTGTGCACATGTGATGTATGGGGGGTATGTGCATGTGTGGAACACAGGTGGAGGGCTGCTGACAGCCTTGTGGAACTGTGTCTCTCCACCCACCGTTTTGCAGGTTCTGGAACTGAACTTAGGTTGCCAGTCTTCCGTTGCAAGCTCAGTGCTCCAGGAGTCAGCTAGCCAGCTTAAAATTTTTATTAAAAAAAGAAATAAGCCATTGTAACTTTTTGTTGTTTTTTTGGCACAGTATCTTGCTATGTAACTCAGGCTGGTTTTGAACTTACTGTGTAGTCCTGGTTGTTTGCAGTGACACTCTCCTTGCTTAGTCTCTACAGTGTTGCAACCGCATGCATGTGCCTCCATGCCTGGCCTTGCACTGCAATGTAAGAAAGTCATAAGCAGTCTGTTACAATCCTCCCCCGCAGGTTTTATTCTGAAAGTGTTTAGCATTGCTGAAGGAAACAACTAGAAGCTGGACCAGAGAATGGCAAATACCTATGTCGCTACGTCTGATGGGTACTACCTCGCTGAACCCACACAGTATTATGGTATGTAATAAAAATAAAATATTTTCTTTGCGTGTGTGTGTGTGTGTGTGTGTGTGTGTGTGTGTGTGTGTAGATATGGCTCTGCAGTTAAGAGCACTGGCGGCTCTTCCAGAAGATCAGAGTTCAGTTCCCAGCATCCACATGTTTGCTCATAACCATCTGCAATTCCACTTCTGGAGACTCTAATATCTTTCTCTGGCCTCCTCTAGTGCCAGGCACACAAGAAGTACACAGACATATATTAATGAAAAATTCTCACACACACAAAATAAATAAGTCTAAAAAAAACTGTATTCATTTAAAAGAAGAATTAAGTCACAAAAATTGAAGTTAGTTTTAAGGACAGATGGAGGCAGGCTTTTATGTCAAATTGTACATGAACCTTACAGTACTTATGGTTGATAGACCTTTTCTGAAGATTCATTAATTGTGTGCTTGTGTGTGTGTGTGTGTGTGTGTGTGTGTGTGTGTGTGCAGCTCAGGTTCCCATGCAAGTCAGAGGCATTGGATCTGCTTGGAGTTGGAGTTTGTGAGCTGCAATGTGGGTGCCAGGAATTGAATCCTGGTCCTCTGCAAGAGCAGAATACATTTTTGTTCTTCTTTCATGCATTACATCGTGACCAGAGTTTCCCTTCCCTCCCCCACCTCCCCAGTCTCTTCTCCTAAGTCTCCTCTCCTCCAGATCCACCCCTTTTGCATCCCATCAGAAAAGAGCAGGCCTCCCAGGGACATGAACTGAACAGGGCATAATGAGCTACGAAAAGACAAGGCACACACTATCACATCAAAGCTGGACTAAGCAGCCCAGAAGGAAGAAAGGGGTCCCTCAAGCAGGCAAAAGAGCCAGAGACTTCCTTCCCCCTGACACCACGCACAATTAGGAATCCCACAAGAATACATAGAACTCATTTGTAATAGCTGAGCCTGGGGGCTGGTGAGATGGCTCAGTGGTTGAGAGCACCGACTGCCTGAAGGCCCTGAGTTCAAATCCCAGCAACCACATGGTGGCTCACAACCATCTCTTCTGGAGTATCTGAAGACAGCTACTTACATATTATAAATAAATAAATCTTAAGGAAAAAAAAAAAAGCTGAGTCTCTGCTTAGCAGTGGTGGCACACCTCTTTAATCCCAGCACTTGGAAGGCAGAGGCAGGCAGATTTCTGAGTTCGAGGCCAGCCTGGTCTACAAAGCGAGTTCCAGGACAGCCAGGGCTAGACAGAGAAACCCTGTCTCGAAAAACCAAAAAAAAAAAAAAAAAACAACAACAACAAAAAACAAACAAACAAAAAACAAAAACAAAAACAAAAAACAAAACAAAACAAAACAACAACAAAAAAACCCAAGCTGAGCCTCCTCTGCAGCACTTGAAAAAATTGTTAAGATTTGTTTACTTATTTTTCTATTTTCATGTGTATATCTGTGTGTGACTTTGTGAGTCTCTATGCACCTCGGGAGTGCAGGTGCCGGGGAAGGTGAGAAGCTGGGGTTACAGGTAGTTGTGAGCCACCCTGTGGATGCTAGGAATTGAACCCTGGGCTCTTGGCGAGGGCTATAAGGGCCCTTAGTTACTGGGCTATCTCCTCAGGCCCCAGCTATGCTTGAAATGTTAATATTAATATAAATCTTGTAAAGCAGAAAGAAATGGAAAAAAAAAAAAAGAATGCAGGTAGCACTAGCCCCAGAGCTCGTGTCTCTAGCTGCATATGTAGCAGAAGATGGCCTAGTCGGCCATCATTGGGAAGAGAGGCCCCTTAGTATTGCAAACTTTATATGCCCCAATACAGAGGAACACCAGGGCCAAGAAGTGGGAGTGGGTGGGTAGGGAAGCAGGTGGGGGGGAGGGTATAGGGAACTTTCTGGATAGCATTTGAAATGTAAATTAAGAAAATATCTAATAAAAAAAGAGAAATTTCTACAGAAACACTATAGCAATGTTATAGATGTAATCTTACACACAGTTTTCAAAGGAACTTAAACTCTCATTCTATGGAGTGAGAAAGATTTGCTTTGGACAGTCAGCCAGTGAGGGCCCTTTTCTTTTTAAAAAATAGGTAACTGTTTTACTGATTTCTTTTCCCTGATTTGTTTGTAGTGGTGGGGATTGAGCCCAGGATCTTAGCATGTTCTGCGAACACTTTATTAGAGAACTATCTCCCCAGAAACATTTTTCTTGTATTAAGCTATTTGATAGTATTCAGCCCTGCACCAGGGTTGGATGCTATTGGGTTGTAAATGACTTGTGGGAATAATTTTTACTGTTCTGGATGGATGGTGGGATGTTGAAGATCATTTTCAATCTAATTATCTGATGGCTCAGCTCCAGGAAAAGTACAACTCTTACCAACTACAGACACAGCATAACCAAGGACTGCTTGGTTCTTTCAGAGCTAATATTTTGAATTAAGACCAGTAGTTTTCCTGCAAACAGGGAGTAAATTAGCTCTCAGAATTTCTGATGATCATGACTATCATTTATCCTGTGCCATCTTATAGTTTATATGTGCTTTAAAATTTTATTTATTTACATTTTTTTCTCTACCAGGCTTTGTATGATAGACTACTTGACCCTTGAGATACTGGGAATTCTCTTTCTGCCTCCCATCTCATTGTAGAAATGCTAAGATTAGAAATGTGTACCACTGCATCAGGCTCTGGGTGGCCTCTGGGTGTAGACATGTCATCAGCTTGTATGGTTAATGCTTTATGGGTCCAGCCATTTTGAGGACCCTAGGCTATGCTTTTAAAAAATTGTATGTATGTGTCCCAAGAACACACACACACACACACACACACACACACACACACACATACACACACACACACACACACACACACACACGAATGATCAAGCATGCAACATACATTGCGGCATACTCATGCTTTAGTGTAAGTATAGAGGTCAGAGGTTAACCTGGGTCATCATTCTCACTTTCCATATGGCTTGAGATAGTCTCTGTTTGGTTTGAGATTGCCCTTCTGTGTGCACCTCTCATCTTGCTGAAGTCATGCTGGGATTACAATGTACATTCAGGTCCAGATGTATGTGGGGTCTGAGACCCAACTCAGGGCTTTATGCTTGAGCAGTTTAGCCCACTGAGCCCAGCCACCTTAACACATGTCTTAAACTATCATATTTCATTTAAATCTTATAGTAATTCTTCAAGGTTGAGAAGTTGATCTATATATACAAAATAAGTTGCAAAAGAAGCTAGTAACACCGGGATACAAAAGTTAAAAGAGAGCTAAGATGCTTTTGACCAAGCCTGCTCCTTCAGTTACAGGTTCTGCAGTGCGGAGTGAGGATTAAAAAGAAAAAGGACAGTTAGACAACGTTGTAGTGTGACCCCAGTCAATTCTGAGACTGAAGGCAAATTTAATTTTCCCAATCCACTTTTATACCATTTTAATTACATGCAAGTATTAAGGACGAGCAGTACAATAAGGAACTAACAAGGCAATGGGCAAAGTCCTGGGATTACTCCCGTGACAGTGGTTTAAAAGGGTTTGTCAGAATGACCAAAATACTTAAGCCCACTTCCTTGTCCAAGCCCAAAATCTTGCCTGAAGCCTATTTCTTTTGTTGCACCCTAAAATTAAAATTTCTGCCTTACCCTACTTCCCTATTATAGCTTAAAGTTAGATTATTGCCAAAACTTACTTCCTTATCATGCCTGAGATTTTGTCGCTGTCATGTCCAATGTCAGATTCCTGCCTGAAACCCATTTCCTTGTCCTTGGCCAATGCCAGACTCCTGCCAAGCGGCAGCCAAAAAGCTCCCCACACGCTTTAAAGAAGTCCGACAAAAGGCTGTTTGCTCTTGTTTTGTTTTATTTGAAATGTGTGTTGTTGGTTTTTTTTTTCCTTTTGGGGTAAGTTAATTTGTTAATTTATATTATTTATAGCCTGGCTGTACTTTATAGCTGTAACTGTTAAGGTTAGAGAGACAGGCGTGGCTCAGTAGGTGCTTGGAGTTGGATTGTTCTTCAGATAAAAGATTTATCAGAGCTGGCTTCATGGTGGGTTTGGAAACAAATTCAGCAGGGTAGGGAGCAAAAAAAGACGTCCTATTTTTTTTCTTTAATAAAAAACATTTTTTGGAGATAAGGTCTTATTGAATAAGGATGTTCTTTTTAGGTCTCTTACTGTGAAACTGGGAGAGGCAGCTGTTGTGCCCCCAAGAAGTGGGTCTTAAGTTGACATTACCAAATTAGACCAAGAGGCACTGTTCTATGTAGCATGAATTTTTTTTTTTTTTTAGTTTTTCGAGACAGGGTTCCTCTGTGTAGCCCTGGCTGTCCTGGAACTCACTTTGTAGACCAGGCTGGCCTCGAACTCAGAAATCCGCCTGCCTCTGCTCCCAAGTGCTGGGTTTAAAGGCTTGCACCACCATGCCTGGCCTGTAGCATGAAATATTAAAAAATGCAATCCATGCTATCTCCGGCAAGGCACCTGCTGGCCCTGTTCTTATCTCATAGAGACTCTCTGACCTGGAGCTCCGAAATCTCTCCACCCAGCTTGTTAAGTTCCCATGGCAGGTCTCTGCCACGCCAGCCCCACACTTCCAAATTCCCGTGGCTGGCTGGTGTGCCACGCCATCGTACCTTTTGTCTGGAACTCAGTCAAGTTGCTGTGTGAAGGAAAACACCACACAATCTTAGTTTAGAATCAAAAGGCAAAACAATCGTTGGGCACAGCAACTAGCATTCTTATTAGATCCAATAGGCTTACTATGGTAAGCCATTCTAAGTTAAATCCTGAACCGAGTTCTCCACTACCTACATTCTTGCTCCATCATCCTTCCAGTCCAAAAGCCTTTCTCCTCCCTTTCTCCTACCATCCCTGTCCCTCCACCGACCCAGAAGTCCCACCTACTCGCTCAGTGATTGGTTTTCTTTGAAATCTTTATTCATTAGAAGGGTCACATGAAGTGCATGATTCACTCCTTTTTCCAGGCAACCCCTCTGGAGGAAGCAGAAATACAAATGTTTGTATCATCAAAATGCAAACAGCGCCATGGATATCCATAACAGTTCTATGTGGGTTGGGCTGGACAGGTGTTTGGAAAGTCCCAAGAACGTTCTGGATAAGAATAATGGGCCTAGTTAAAACCCAACTAATGGGTTGTGGCTGTGGTCAGTCTGCCTCTGGGCCTGTGTGGGATGCTGAAAGCATTCTTACCATGCCTGAAGCCTTCTCTGCTGTGTTGTGGCAACAACCACATGTATAAGGTAGGGCAAAACTCAATTAAAAGTCTGGGAGATGTTCAGTTTCCCTTAAGGAGAGAGACTAGATTGGTGCATGCACCACTAGCAACTAATGCCCTTTCTTTTGGCTCCTGACCCACCTCATCACACCTCTGGGGTCATAGCATTTATTAGGTATTGTAGTTCCATTTACTGTGTTCTATTGTGCTGGGCGGCAAGCCCTGAGATGGAGTAGATGTGTTGAACTAACTTTCTGTTGAGTATAAAACATTTTGAAGTTTAAAACAATTATGAGCTTTTCTGACTTTTTATGATTTGTTCTTTTTTATGTTAATAAAACCAGATATTTTGCCAGAACAATTCCATTATCAGCTGTGTGACACGGATTTCCAAGAACCACCCTGTTGTCAATATTCCACTGCTCAGTTCCCTCCAGTGTTACAGTCCCCATCTTTACAAAGCCATTTCAACACACATGGCTTGGATCCACAGTACAGTGGAAGCGGTTGGTGTGGACTCGACGCTCGAGAATCTAGTCAGTCCACTTATGTGGTTGTTCACGATGATGAAGATGAATTCCCTGGGACACAAAGGTGCAGACCAACTTGTTCTTTACGCTGGAAGGGACAAGATGAACTGTGCATGGTCTGTGGTGATAAGGCATCAGGATATCACTACAATGCACTTACCTGTGAGGGCTGCAAAGGTAAGGGTAAGGCACAACCATACGGACAGTGCTGCACACACACACACTCACACACACACACACACACACACACACACACACACACACATGTGCGAGTGCAGTCATTCTAAAACATGAGAAACAAAACCAGGAAAAAGCATGACTAAAGGGATCAATCTGTGTGATCAAAGATAGGAGAATAAAGTGTTTAAGGTTAGTTTCTTTTTTTCTTCTTTTCTATTCTTTTCTTTTTTTTTTTTTTGAAATAGGGTCTCATTGTGTAGCCCTGGCTGGCCTAGACCTCATTATGGAGATCAGGTTGGCTTTGAACTCACAGATATCTGCCTGTCTTTGCTTTCTAGGTGCTGGGATTAAAGGTGTGGGCCACCATGCCTGGCCCATTTCTTTCTTTCTTTTTTTTCTCTTCCCTTCTCTTCTTCTTTGTCCCCATCTTCTTCTCCTCATCTTCCTTTTTGAGAAAAGGTCTCTCTATGCATCCCTGGCTGTCCTGGAACTCACTGTATAGACCAGGCTGTCCTTGAACTCTCAGAAATCCACCTGCCTTTGTATCCTTACTGCTGGCATTAAAAGCATTCACTACCAGGCCTGTCTCTTCATTTTTGAATGAGACTTTCACACTTTACTTTAAACTCAATACATATAAGCAAACGATCTCCCTATTTCTAGAAGAATTTGATGCTGGAACAAAACATGACAATGTATAGATCTGTTAACCATGACACCTCTTTATGTGGTTGAAAAGTTTACACATTTGGAGAAAATTTGAAATAAATGACCTCTATGATTCTAAGTCAATAGATTTTTAAAAAGTGTTTCATATAGAAAGAGAACAAACTGAAGGTCTGGAAGTGAGGGCCAGTGTTTGCAATGATATTTGTAAAGAACAGAAGTTTCTTTGATAATAACAGTTCTGAAACAGTCTAGCACTCCAGAAATTGATAAACATCAGGAAGGAAATGCAGGCCAGTGGTAGGGCACTTAGCACCTACTTTTGGATTTGATCCTAGCACCCTCTGAAAGAAAACAAAACAATCCAAACAACAGAAAACAGTTTTGCCAATATAACACAAATGAACGTGTTTGTTTAGGATAAAATTTTACCTGTAAATCTTACACCTCAACACTGGCAAAGAATAGCCAAAGGAAATGAGGTAACAGAGTTCTGAGGTGAGTAGTTAGGCAGGGGTGGCTTGCTCTTGATGGTGACAGGTTATTGTTAAAACCGAGCTGAAGAACCCGGCATAGTTTTGAAAACCTGAGCTGAGCTTTTTCTTCTTCATTGAATTGAAATGGCAAAACTCTGTCTCTCAAGTGTCCACTGGAAGAGAGTCAGTGGTGGGGTTTGGGATAACTCTAGGAGGAAGAGCAGGAAATGGCAGGGATTACTGTGTAATAAGGTTCGAAGGAGGAAAAGTGATGAGAAACTATCTGGCCAGTGCTCAGAAAGGGCGAGGGACCATCTGCTGGGGTAGGGACCACCTTTGTGGGCTGGAACTCAAACTGTGAGGGTTTAGAAAAGAGAGGCTTTTTCTGATATTTTTGCTTATTTTAGATGACCATGGATTTTCTCAAAGGAAACTTGAGAGATGTGTTGTAGGATCTTGATATTTTGTATAATGCAGTTAAAAAAATCTTATAGGTAATTTACCTATAGTAGGGTAGAGAGTTGTCTTAATGTGATAAAGATACTCGGTTTAATCTCCAGATGTTATAAAGAAAGACCCAGCCTCAGGATGTCAACTGGACTATACGGACAGGAAAGAACTAGCTAACTTTCCAGATAAATGCATATTTAAAAAAATTTTGGGTTTTTTTTTTTTTTTTTCGAGACAGAGTTTCTCTGTATAGCCCTGGCTGTCCTGGAACTCACTCTGTAGACCAGGCTGGCCTCGAACTCAGAAATCCGCCTGCCTTTGCCTCCCTAGTGCTGGGATTAAAGGCATGCACCACCTCGTATCGGGAGGAAAAAAACCCATATTTAATTGAAATACTTTAGTTAACTTGATTACTTTCTATAAAGGAAAAAGGTTAATAAAGATGAGAAGTAACTAAACATATTAATGTTAAACTTTGATGGTATTTGTTGTTAGGTTTTTTCAGACGTAGCATTACCAAGAATGCAGTGTATTCTTGCAAGAACGGTGGTCACTGTGAAATGGACATGTACATGCGCAGAAAATGCCAAGAGTGCAGACTGAAGAAGTGTAAGGCAGTGGGGATGTTGGCGGAATGTAAGTGCCAAGGTGCTCCTGGCTTGCTTTTCTGAGGGGGATTTAACTTTTCCCAGCCTTACCTTCCTGACAGGGAAGACATGAGAAAGAGAGGGGAAGGAAAAAGAAGAGAAAAGGGGGTCTTCCCTTTCTGAGAAGGGGTTCTTAGAGTCCTAACACATGGCAGTCTTAGGACAATTGAAGGGTAAATGGATCCCCGGACCCCTGACATCCTCATGTGTAAAGTCCACTAATAGTCTCACAACTGTCAGGACTCATCTCTATATATCAACACATTAGCATAGGAGCATTGGGAGATACAACTCAGTCCAAAGCAACCTTTGGAAAAGTCGTCTTTTATTTTATTCATTAATTTAATTTGTATTCAGGATCTCACTATGTAGCTGACCTGGAACTTGCTATGTACACCAGGCTGGCATCAAACTCAGAGATCCCCCTGCCTCTGCCCTCTAATTTCCGGCCCAAAAGTTGTCTTTTAACCTGTGTCAGGAAGCATATGTGAAAGGGAATTCGGAGTCCTCTGAGGGACTCTCTACATAAAATGAGTCATCCTACACTTTAACAAGAAATTCTGGCAAGGTGAAGCTCGAGAGAATTGGTGAGCACAGTCACCTCAATTGGTGAGCATAAGCCTAGTCCACACCCTGCCACCGTTGCTTGGATCTGCACACTACTTCTTTCTTTCTTTCTTTCTTTCTTTCTTTCTTTCTTTCTTTCTTTCTTTCTTTCTTTCTTTCTTTCTTTCTTTCTTTTCTTTCCGAGACAGGGTTTCTCTGTGTAGCTCTGGCTGTCCTGGAACTCACTCTGGAGACCAGGCTGGCCTCGAACTCAGAAATCCACCTGCCTCTGCCTCCCAAGTGCTGGGATTAAAGGTGTGTACCACCACCGCCTGGCTACATTTACCTTTCATTCTCCTAATACTGCCATGTGTTAGTGCTCTGACAGCCCCTCCTCCTCTCCCTTTTCTCATTCTCCTGTCCCTTACCTCCTTTCTTTTCCTCTTCCTCCTCTTCCTCCTCTTCTTCCTCCTCTTCCTCCTCTTTTTTTCTCTTCTTGTGGTTTTCCTTCTCGTGGTCCTGGGGGTTGAGTTCAGGTTTCTCACATCCTAGACAATCTACCACTATGCTACACCTATAGACTCCCTTTCTACTAAAAACCACTGAAGACAGGGTTTATCTGAGTTGCCATGACTGGTATTCAATGTGAGGTCATCTTGTAACAGTCTCTTAAGTAGTTGGGGTTACAGGTGTTTACTACCATGTTCAATACTGGATATGCTTAAAATGGCTTCATTTTTTGTGTATCCTGTTCTCTGACAAATAATAAAATAATATAGGAGGGCTTTAAGGTTTTTGTTTTGTTCTATACGTCAGCTCTTCATCAGTTTTTTATTTTATAGGTGTGTTTTTTTTAAATACTTATGACAATGACAGGTATATTAATACTTGAACACTTTTAGTAGCTGCTAAAAGTACTTAGAGTAGCTGCTGCTGGTCCAGTACATACACTACTCTTGCAGAAGACCTGAGTTCAGATCTCAGCACCCATACTGGATGGCTCACAACCAACTATAGTCCCAGCTCAAGGGGCTATGACCCCTCTGGGCTCTGTGGGCACCTGCACTCACATGTACATTTTCTCATACAGACTCATGTAAATAATTATAAAATATTTAAAAACAAACAAAAACAATCCTCAAATAAATATTATTTGCCTTTGAAAAAGAGTTAAATGCTTTGTCTGACTTATAGAAAAAAATCGACTTAGCTTATTTTTAAAAATCCTAAGATAGACTTTTTAAAACTTTATTAATCAAACCAGTGATAATAGTCATTGATAATGTAATTTTACTGCTCTATCACATGACTCTTTCACTTCCAAGATGCAACTAATGTGTAAATTTCTTATGTAAAAATCTAAACATAATTTGGAAAGGAAAAATTATTTTTTTGTTGTTGTTTTTTTGAGACAGGGTTTCTCTGTATAGCCCTGGCTGTCCTGGAACTCACTTTGTAGTCCAGGCTGACCTCGAACTCAGAAATCTACCTGCCTCTGCCTCCCGAGTGCTGGGATTAAAGGCGTGCGCCACCATGCCCGGCTGAAAAATTAATTCTTTTTTTTTTTTTCCTTGTTCCGGTCAACCCCGCTCGCTCCCGCTGGCTCTGCTCGCTCCGGCCAGCCTCACTCACTCCCGGCTGCCCCCGTACAGCCCCCGCTCGTTCCAGCCGGCCCCGGCTTGCTCTGATTGGCTCCGCTTGCTCCGGTTGGCCTCGCTAGTTCCGGCCGTTCCCGTTCGGCCCCACTCGCTCCGGCCCGCTAGCTCCGGCCGTCCCTGCTTGCTTCGGCCATCCCCGTTCGGCTCGCTCGCTCCGGACAGCCTGGCTTGCTCCGGTTGGTCTCTCTGGTCCAAGGATTCATTTCTTATTATTCTTCATAAGTACGCTGTAGCTGACTTCAGACGCACCAGAGGAGGGCGTCAGATCTTGTTACGGGTGGTTGTAAGCCACCATGTGTTTGCTGGGATTTGAACTCATCACCTTCGGAAGAGCAGTCGGGTGCTCTAACCGGCTGAGCCATCTCACCAGCCCGAAAAATTAATTCTTAATCTTTGTTATAACTATTTTTAACCAGACAAGGTGTCTATGAAGGGAAAAGCAATATAGGAAGATTAATAGATGCATACATGCACAAGAGATGTCTAGGACTACTTACTCACTGAAGACCATTTTAATAAAACCCTACGGTGTTGTTTTCTGAACCAAGCGTACTTAGTGTGAATTCCGTAATGTTGCAGGTTTGCTCACAGAGATCCAGTGTAAGTCAAAGAGACTTCGCAAGAACTTCAAGCCTGCGCCTGCGCCTGCGCTGTACGCTGCCGTCCAAGTGGAAGATGAAGGAGCAGACACCAAACACGTGTCATCCACCACCAGATCTGGGAGAGGGGCAAGACGTTCCTTCCATACAGTCTCTTGTTTCCTTATGAACAGTGTGTAACAGGCACACGTTACAGGTGCCCCTCTGTTTCCTTATAGGTTCAGGACAACGTGACTCTAACTCAAGCGGAACATCGGCTTCTGAATACCATAGTGACTGCTTACCAAAAATCCATGATTCCCTTGGGGGAAACAAGCACACGTGTATGTATCCATTACTGGCAAGAAATAACTTGTAATGAATGTTATTAGGAAATGATAGCAAGAACAGTTAAAAAAAATACCTCAGTAATTATCAGAAAGACAACAATATGGGTCATTTTCATTTCTTTTTATGGACCAGCTGCAGGAAGGTTCCAACCCTGAACTAGGTTTTCTGAGACTCTCAGAGGTATCAGCCCTGCACATACAAGGGCTGATGAAGTTTACCAAGGGACTCCCAGGTAAAATTCTGTTTCATTATTTTTTTAGGATTTATTTATTTTTATGTTTATGTGTTATGCATGTTTTGATTGCAATTATATATTTATATCATGTATGCAACATATTGTGGAGGCCAGAAGTGAGTGTTGGATCCCCTAGAACTGGAGTTTTCCACCGACAGTTGTGAATTACCATATGGGTGCTGGAACCAGAGTCTCTGCAAGAGCAAGAAACGCTCTTAACTGCTGACCTGTCTTTCCAGCCCCCAATTTTATTTTTTTTAAGGTAAAGGGATAGTATATCAAACAAAAATTTCTAGTTGTGGTACTAGATCTACAGCTCAGAGGCAGAGCACCTGTCTAATGTGTGTGAGGCCCTGGGTTTTGTAGCAATGTTGCTTCTAACTTTAAAAAAAAAAATGTTTGTTTCATCTTTGTCAATTAATCAGGTAAGAGACAATCTAAATATTTACAAAAATTATTATAGTGATGTGGGTTTTCTTAGGTGAAACAAGAAACAAAGAAAGTTTCTTCTATAATGCTCGAACAAGTCAGTTTGACCAAAACTTATATATAACTCAGCTTTATTATATGTTTACAGGTACAGAAACTCTTTATAAAATTACATTCTTCAAGGCTAATGCAGCTATGTTGATTTGCCCTTGCCGTAAGAAAGTGTCACCTAGTTCTGATAAAAGTGTTCTAAAATAGAAAAAAGAATTTTATTCAGATTTGAATTTATATACTATTGTTATTCCCCAGAAGCACTTAGGGTTAATAAGTAAATATTTTTAAACATTTAATTTGTGAACATTCTCTTTTGATTATCTGTTTCTTCGTGCTTTATTTTTTTTTTTAAGGATTTGAAAATTTAACCACTGAGGATCAGGCTGCATTACAGAAGGAGTCAAAAACGGAAGTGATGTTCCTTCATGTAGCCCAGCTTTATGGTGGGAAAGACTCAACCTCTGGAAGTAAAAAGAAAAACAGGATTTTATTCAGCTTTAAGTACACACAGATACACACACAGACACAGACAGACAGACAGACAGACAGACACACACTTTTAAAAACTGTTATTTTGGAAATAGACTCTCATGTAGCCCAGGCTCTTTAGAACTCATTATGTAGCTAAGGAGGATTTTGAACTCTTGCTGTGTCTGTTCTCATCTGCCAACAACCATAAGCCTAGAGCGGTGCCTCTATGCCTAGCTTATACGGTGCTGGGGACAGGAGCCGGCCGGGGACAGGAGCTGGCCGGGGACAGGAGCCGGCCGGGGACAGGAGCCGGCCGGGGACAGGAGCCGGCCGGGGACAGGAGCCGGCCGGGGACAGGAGCCGGCCGGGGACAGGAGCCGGCCGGGGACAGGAGCCGGCCGGGGACAGGAGCCGGCCGAGGCCTGTGCTTAGTAAGCCAGAACTCTTAACTGAGTTTCATTTATCTTTTCATTTTATTTTACCTGTTGGTGTAGGAACAACTGTCTCATAATAGCTGTTTATAAATAGTTTCACATTCATCTAGCATTTTCTCTCCATAGTGTAATTCTTTTAAAAATTGTATTTCTTATTCTTGTGAGAATTGTATACATGTACTAAGTGTTTTTTTTTTTTAAATTCTTACTCACCTCACTTCCTTCCTGCCAGCTCCTCTAGAATTTCCCACACATCGCTCTCCTAACTCCATGTCCTCCCCTGATCCTTCTTTTTCAAAATAACTCATTGACTCTAAATAGTGCTGCTCATATACACAGGGGCTGGGGCCATCCACTGAAAGGTGGCCAACTTCGAGGGCTCAGTTCCCTAAAGAGACTGGACTGTCCCTCCCCTAGCAGCTGCCAACAGCTACTCAGCTGTGGGTGGGGCTTCTGAGGGTGGGGCTTCTGAGGGTGGGGCTTCTATGCTCCTTAGACATGCTCTTCCAAAGAGGAGGACTTTTACAGGTGATCAAACATCAAACGTTAAGGCGTTGGTGATTCTAAGACACCAAGGAGCTCTGGGGAGGACCTGCCTCATGCTTCCTTTGAAACGCATAACCATGGGCTACTGTTTGTGGAACACCTCTTCACTGGGGTGAAACCCTATTAGGTTAGTGTTGAACCAAGTATGCAGGACCTCACTTCAATACAAAATAAAAATAAAAAAGCAAGTATTTTTTAAAATATTTATTTATTTATTTATTTTAATAAAGATTTATTTTACTTATTATAAGTACACTGTTGCTGTCTTCAGACACTCCAGAAGAGGGCGCCAGATCTCGTTAGGGATGGTTGTGAGCCACCATGTGGATGCTGGGATTTGAACTTATCATCTTTGGAAGAGCAGTCGGGTGCTCTTAGCCTCTGAGCCATCTCACCAGCCCGCAAGTATTTTTTTTTTTAAATCTATAAATCATTCGAATAGAGCAGGAAAGCCATCATTGTTTAGTGTGTGAATGCAAGGGTCCAATCTGTAAAGTTGTATGTTGGTTGAGGACATGAGAAGAGGCAATAGGACAAAATTAAAACCAAAAGCCAACAAAACATTCACCAGCGATGCCAGCTGCCTCCACTAACTGTACTCGTTACAGTGCATAGCCTTTTAAAATATCCTTATTTATTGGTTGTTCTTCTCTCTTTTTTGTTTGTTTGTTTTGTTTTTAGTTTTTTTGTTTTGTTTTTTGAGACAGGGTTTCTCTGTATAGTCCTGGCTGTTCTGGAACTCACTCTGTAGACCAGGCTAGCCTCGAACTCAGAAATTCTGCCTCTGCCTCCCGAGTGCTGGGATTTAAGGCGTGCGCCACCATGCCCGGCTGTTCTTCTGTGCATACACTAGATGAGAAGGCTCTAAAGGGAGGCCCTTGACGATCTGGTCCATGATTGCTTGAGTAGTATTTGCTTAAGAGTCTCCACAGCCTCTGGTGCACCGAGTGGTTCGTGGAGGGTGTGTTTGTTTAAGAAAGCCATTCTTAGTTTCTATTTCATTATAGTACCATGGAAAACTCATTTTGGAGGGTCTTCTGTACCATCTTACACAATATGAACTAATATCTGTTTTATGTTCCAGTAACAAAAATGAGAAAGATATCATTTTAGGGGATTTTTTTCCCCACATAGTAGTTATGCTGGATTCTGAAAAGATACTGAATTTACTATTTATATAATGATTAGGAAAGAATATCAGCCTTTGTGTTTTTCTCTTTTGCTAGGAACTATGAGACCAGCAAAGCCCTCAGCTGGGGCACCGGAGGTGCATAATCATAGCAGTGATGAAAGTGTTCATTCTTCGGAAAACCTTCTCAAGGAAGGCTACCATTCAGCTTCTCTGACTGGTAACACTGCCACAGGAAGCATCACCTTAGGTGGACGTGCTTCCTTTTCTCCCCTTTTCATTGTGTTACAAAGAGAAGGCTTCCTCACAGCGTCTCTGTGGTGGTGAAAGCACTTATAGACACAGCCAATACAGTTGTTAGTGTTAGCAGGTCATCAGTGAGCATTCTATTTGTAACCATTTTCTTTTTCTTTTTTCTTTTTTTTTTTTTAAAGATTTATTTTATTTGAGTACACTGTAACTGTCTTCAGACACACACCAGAAGAGGGCATCAGATCTCATTACAGATGGCTGTGAGCCATCATGTGGTTGCTGGGAATTGAACTCAGGACCTCTGGAAGAGCAGTCAGTGCTCTTAACCACTGAGCCATCTCTCCAGCCCTGTAACCATTTTCTTACTTTGGCTACATCATGGCAATTCTTTCCCTATTTAATTGGGAAGCCATTTGGGACCTCTGAATTATTCTTTGGGTTGTTTTTTCAAAGTTTCCCAGGATGATGATGTAAATATGCAGCCCACATCCTAGTGTCAACCACTTTTATGGGTAGAAGGGTAAGCCTTACTGTAGACAATAGAGAAACACGGAGAGCGGCTTCTTCCACGTGGTGACAACCTCTTGTTGTTCTGGTCCTTCTCAAAGGCACCTAATGAGCCCACTCTTGAGGTTCAGGCCTTGGCTTCAAGAGCACAACAAAGGGGATTGTCTATGCTGGCCATTGCGCGGGTAGCCACCTTCAACCCTACTCTCTTTTCAATTTCCTTATACCGTTGGAAAGAAGAAAAGACAATCACAATGTGTTTGCTTCTGTGCAACATTCTGATGAAAATTCACTTATATTAATCTTTTCAGATATGATTAAAGAATTTATTGCCTCACTGTCTTACTTCTACAGAAGAATGAGTAAACTTCATGTTACGGATACTGAATATGCTCTGCTTACGGCGACAACAGTGCTTTTCTCAGGTACAGACTGAGAAGTAAGGCTCGGAGTGACCTCTGGACAGGGAATCACTAACTTCTTTTTAATCGAACTATGAAGTGAAGTTGAATGTACTGATTTCATCCTATCTCGCTTTGTTCTCTATGTGCATTCCTTTAAGCTCACCACTGGGTTATGGTTTCCTGCATCTTAAAGAAATGCTTTCTTGCCCTCATAGCCCCTCAGATATACTCTCCCAGTCCCTGATAGAAAGAGGTTCTCAGGGAGTTAGCTATATTCTAGTTTCCATCTTACTCCGGCTCACTCCTGAGTCCACCACAGTCACATTTCATTCCACCCTCTCCAATCCACTACAACCTGTCAGGATCAACAGGACATGGTATCACTGACTCAACTGGTCAGTGCCCCGTCTTCGTCTAACTTGCCCCACTGGTGTGTTTTGTCGTGAAGATCATAAGCATCTGAAAGAGAATGAAGGGCATGTTGTTTCCCGTGAGCCCTTCAGAGGAATTTTGAAGCACGGCGAAGATGTCTGGCGTATTAGGAGAATTTCTCATGCTGTGTGTGTGTGTGTGTGTGTGTGTGTGTGTGTGTGTGTGTGTGTGTGTGAGCTCATAGTCTTCCTGATGTGTTTGTAACCAGCGTTAGGAACTGGACTAAGGCTGAAGTGAGACAATCACTTAGCATGGGTAACCCATTGCTCAAGCCAGCGACATCTTCCTAAGGGACCACTGTCCTGTCTCCTTCACTGATCCTGGCGTGTTAGTGTTCTCCTGCTCGCTCCAGCCGGCCCCGAGATGGCTCAGTGGGTAAGAGCACCCGACTGCTCTTCCGAAGGTGATGAGTTCAAATCCCAGCAACCACATGGTGGCTTACAACCACCCGTAATGAGATCTGACGCCCTCCTCTGGTGCGTCTGAAGTCAGCTACAGCATACTTATGAAGAATAATAATAAACGAATCCTTGGACCGGAGAGACGGACCAGAGTGAGCGGGGCCAACCGGAGCGAGCGGGGCGAACGGGAGGACAGCAGGAGAGAGCGGGGCGGCTGGAGCGAGTGGGGCCGACTGGGTGGGCCTTTTAAAACAAGGACTGTGTCATGCTCTCTACATTTAAGAATTTCAATCCCAGCACTCGGGAGGCAGAGGCAGGCAGATTTCTGAGTTCGAGGCCAGCCTGGTCTACAAAGTGAGTTCCAGGACAGCAAGGGCTATACAGAGAGACCCTGTCTCAAAAAACTAAAAAAAAAAAAAAAAAAAAAAAAAAAAAAAAAAAAAGAATTTCAATGGGGCCCCAGGCTCCTCTAGATTACAAAGTTCTCACGAAGATACGTTCATCACATCCCTTCAGCTGATCTTTGATTTTGCAGGGCTAATATTTGATTCCCAACAACTTACTCTTTCATAATCTTGGCATTTCTTCTTACTGTTAGGTGGAAAAGAGTAAGTTCTCCTTGTAGACTGCAGTCCACCTAACAACCTTCCTCCAGCCTTGTTAACATTCAGTGCCACAAGCAGAGCTAAAATCATGTAAAGAATTGCAGAAGCATGGCAGTCTCAGGACATTTCCACTCCAAAAAAACCCCACCCAATCACTAACTCACATAGGGGGTTTTATTTCCTTTTGTTGGACATTTACAATTCTCTCTCTCTCTCTCTCTCTCTCTCTCTCTCTCTCTCTCTCTCTCTCTCTCCACTGTGTGTTTGTGAGTACATGTCATGCTTGTGGGGTCAGAGGACAACCTATGGGAATTGTTTCTCTCTTTCCACCATGTGTGTCCTGGGGTTCAGGTAGTCAGGCTGGGTGATAGCATCTTTCCCGCTGGGCTATCCCACTGGCAGCTTTGTTGTTTCACTGAATCTCTGGAACATCACCCTCCTAATTTCTCTGTTCATTGGCTATTCTTTCTGTGCCTTCTTTATTCTGTCATCTTTGTCTCTCACAATGACACATACTTAAGTTGTCCTAGGACTCAGTTTTCTTTTAAATTATTTTATGATTTTATGCACATGTTTCGCCTGCATCCATGCACCATGGTGTGCCTCAAGCTGCTGGGTTCAGAAGATGTCAGGTCCTTTGGGACTTGGCTTACGGAGGTGGTGACAAGGCCTAGTTTTCTTCTGCACTGGCTTCCTTCCCGATTCCATCCTAACTCTTGGCATTAAAGGCCTGTGTGGATTTGATACTCCCAGACATATCTGTGTGCTCCCCCAGAATGCATTAAATAGCCTCCTCAAGATTTCCATGTAACCATCAAGCAGGTGTATTAAATTTAAAATGCCCAAAGCTGGACTCTTGACACCTTTATACCTTAGCTTTTGGTATTCCTCCCCCATCTGGACCAAACCATATCTTTGTCTTCCACATTGATGTGCATTTTTTTAATCCTTAGTTTCTTTTCTTTCTCTTATATTCGTATCACACATGCACCAGGTCTCTTGATTCCGATAAGATATACCCAGCACTTAACTGCTTCCGACCGCGTATAGCTTGGGCAGCGTAGTTGAATCCACTTTTCTAACTGGATTTTCTGACTCTATGCTCTATAGACTCTCTTTGTATTAGTACACCGAGGGGTTCCCTGGAAATATAAGTCAGATGATGGTATTCCTCTGGAACCGTCGATGGCTTCCTAGTTTGCCTAGATTAAAGCCAAAGGTCCTTCCATTGGTCTCGCCTGAAGGTCCTTCCATTGGTCTCGCCTGTCTTGCTCCTTTTTCAAACTCACCCATCCACATTGCTTTGACACAGATGTCCCTTGAGCTCGCAGTCCTGCTACAGGATCTAATGTTTTTGATGCATCTTTTGCCTCCTTTCCTTGTCGCTCACATGACGTCATCTTATACTGTTTTGTCATTTTATCTTTTATTTTTTTTTTTTTTTACCTTTTTGGGTTTGGGTTAAATGTTGTTATATCCCTGATTAATCTTTGCAAATAGCTACCCTCCCTCCAGCCAAGAGTCTTATCTATTTCCCTGTTTACTTTTCTTTATAGCACATCATTATTTTGTTTTGGCTTCTTTAAAAAACATTTTTCATTCATTGATAAAAGAACATTTACTTTCTTTTTTTTTTTTTGGTTTTTCGAGACAGGGTTTCTTTGTATAGCCCTGGCTGTCCTGGAACTCACTCTGTAGACCAGGCTGGCCTCGAACTCAGAAATCCGCCTGTCTCTGCCTCCCGAGTACTGGGATTAAAGGCGTGCGCCACCACGCCCGGCTGAACATTTACTTTCATTGATGTGTGTGTCTCCTTTGTCTATATGTGTACCCCTTGTGTGCAGGATATGCACCTTCTGTGAGTCCACAAGAAGGTGTCATATCCCCTGGAACTGGAGTTACGGATGGCCGTGAGCCACCATGTGGGTGTGGAAATTGAACCCCAGTACTTGGAAAGAGTAGCCAGTGCTCTTAACTGCTGATAGGTCTTTCCAGGCTCTGTTTTTTACTTTTTTTTTTTTTTTTTTTTGGTTTTTCGAGACAGGGTTTCTCTGTATAGCTTTGGCTGTCCTGGAACTCACTTTGTAGACCAGGCTGGCCTCGAACTCAGAAATCCGCCTGCCTCTGCCTCCCTAGTGCTGGGAATAAAGGCGTATGCCACCACGCCCGGCTGGCTGTTTTTTACTTTTGAAGATGTGTGTAAGTCTCTCCTTCCCCACTTTTTCCATATTAAGAATATATGAACAATAAAGGGAGACAGTTTTGCCTGTGAGTTTCATTGTGGTCTAGTTAGCAAAATGACTGGATGAATGAAGGCTGTCTAAGCTTTGGAACTTCCTGGTTAGCTCATCTCTTACGGTAGGAACCCAAGAAGTCTCATGCTTTACCTCTGTTGACTGTAGAGAGGTTACTTACTACTAGTTTAAAGTTTCAGGCAAGCCTTCACTGCTGTTATATCCCCAGCCTTACTCACAGATCCCTTCCTTCCCATGTGACTTTATGGAAATTACTTAACTCCCTACATTTCAGGGAGCTAATCTGAAAAATGTGATAAAAATAGAATGCAGCTCAATAGAATATAGTGAAGATTAAGTAAAGTCATGAACAAAGAGAATAATTAGCAAACCTAATGTGTATTAGGGTTCTGCAAGTACCTAAGATTTAAGATTTTATAACTCAATAACTCATTGTTTTAAGTGCACTCATTATTTCCACCACTTTGAATCATTATTAAGATCAATATGATGTTTTTCAGATCGTCCATGCCTTAAAAATAAGCAGCATGTAGAAAACCTACAAGAACCAGTCCTGCAACTTTTGTTTAAGTATTCAAAAATGTACCATCCAGAAGACCCACAGCATTTCGCCCACCTCATGGGGAGGCTTACTGAGCTGAGAACCCTGAGTCACAGCTACTCCGAAATTCTTTGCACGTGGAAAACAAAGGACCCCAGGTTGGTTATGGTGTTCTCTGAGAGATGCGGTCTGCACTCCCTTTCCTGAAAGTTTAGAGTGGTGAGGCTTGCCTTAAAATTCAAAATCAAAATCGGATGAATGATTTGAAAACTGTGAACAAAATCACTGAGTTATCGTACATCACTATAACATGGAGATCCAAAAGGCTCATCAGGGTTTGTGGAACTTTCAACTCTTAGAAGATGAACTCTCCAGGATTCTTCTCAAGATTGGATGCAAAGGAAAAAAAATGGAGCCATGTGGTGGCAGAGGCTCTGTACTTGAGAGACAGAGGCAAGAGGACCCCATGTTTAAGGCAGTCCTGGGCTAAGTAGTGAGACCTCATCTCAGAAGAAGAAAGAGAAGAACTAATGGCCGTCGTTTTGTCTCCAGTCCTCACCTAAAGAAACATTTTTTTTTTCCTTAGCTGAAACACATAATGTGTAAATGTGAACACAGGTAGGTTGTGGTTAGGATAAGGCAGTTTGTGTGCCTCACTGATTAAGGACACATGGATGGCTTAGAAGCTAATGCTTAGAACCTCTTCTTCATGAATGATTAAAGAGGAACAAACCTTTTCAAATTGTATCTGCTTTATATTTTTTAATAAGTATGTGCTAATTGTACAGAATGGTAGTTTCATTATGGAAATTTCACACACATATATTAGATATTTCCGGCGTATTTGCCACCCACCCTGTGCTCCCCACACTGCTGATGCCCTTCTCATCCCTCTAACACTTCCCTTCCTCTTCCTGCCCTAAAAAAACAGATTCACAAGTGCAAGAAAACATTTGATTCCAGTCTGAGTCTGTTTTATTTCCTTTAACATGAATATCTCATCTATTTTTCTGCAAATTACATAATTTCATTCCTCTTAAGGACTGGATTGTGTATGTATATCTGTATATATCAGTTTATTTTTCCATCTGCTGATGGCACCTAGTTTGATTCTGTATGTTGGCCACTGTGAATCGTGCTATAATAAACCTGACTATGTAGGTTTTCAGATTTTATGTGGCTCTTGATTCCTTCAGGTGTACTCACAGAACTGGTATGGATTATATGGTAGCTGTATTTTTAGATTTGAAGAAAACTATAGAGTGATTTTCACAGTGACTACCTTCTCAATAGTGTATAAAGATTCATTTCCCTTCACAATCCTTGCCAATTTTTGTTTTTCCCTTTCCTTTTCTTTTTAATTAAAAAGTGTGTGTGTGTGTGTGTGTGTGTGTGCTCGAGTGTACACGCACGTGCCAAAGCACATTGTGGACATCGGAGGACAGCTCTGTGGAATATATTCTCTCCTTTTACCTTTATGGGTTGTCTCATCCAACCCCCTCCCCTGCCATGGCCTGCATGGATTGGTTCTGGAAGCCTGACTGGGGTGATGAGTGAATGAAGAAATGACAGACACGAAGACACAAGTACAGAAAAGCTGGGATTGGGTGGTGTCTTAGCTTCTTTTTTATTGCTATAAGAGACACCGGGGACCTTATGAAAGAAAGCATTGAATTGGGGGCTTGCTTACAGCTTTAAAGGGTGTGGCCACAATGATTGTGGCAGGTAGCATGGCACCAGGCATACACTGGAGCAGTGTCTGAAGAGCTTACATTCTGATATGCAAGTTGGAGGCAGTGGGGAGAAGAAAGTGGCTGACAGGGCCTGGGACAGATTTTGGAAATCTCAATGCCCATCCCTAGTGACACACCTCCTCCAACAAGGCCACACCCAGTCCTCCTCAAATAGGTCCACCAAGTAGGGACCAAGCAGTCAAATATAGGAGGAAGCTGGGCCCATGCCCATTCAAACCACCACAGGTGGGTCTCTGATGGAGGGCATCAACTACACCACAAGCCAGAAACTTAGCATTTATTATGCATACTCTAAGGAGTCAGACTAGCTAGTCTTAGTTGAAGTTCCCTGAGGCTGAGTAGCCTCAAGTTGTATCATCTCAGAGGAGGAAGCGGTAGGTGCTAGTCTTTGCACACACTGTCAGTATCCACACATGCCACAGAGGAAGGCTTTGCTATTCCCATAGGTCTGAGGCATTGATCTTTTTTTGACATGGCTGCACTCCTATCAATAACCCACATTCACTTAGGATTTCCTTTGATTTACACTGCTAAATTTATCCCACCAAAGGAAATATCAGCTAAAGATAAAGGAACACATTTTTATTATTCTGTAATGTCATACATACAAATAACCTTTTTGTATGCATCAAACTTTTCTCTTGAGAGTACCCAGTGCAGCTTGATTTCAATAGCTGAATTTTAAAAGGAAGATCTGAAATAAATGCTAATGAGAGATCTGGCTCTTTGATGAAACTATCAGGGTTGGTGAACTTGTCAGAATTAATGTGAAACTGAGGAGGTGACGCTGAAATGCTTTGGAGAGCAGTGTTTTTAAATAGCTTCATTTTTCTTCCTCTTTAGAACAGATGCAGATTTAATGGTCTCTAGTGGATGCACAGTGATACCCTCTTCAACTGCTTTCTAAATGCAGTCCTGTGGGTTTAAACAGTATGCTTACATTTATAGCATGCACATAATAGCATAGAATATAAAAAGGAACACTTAACCTTACGAACATCATTTATGTAATGTATTGCTATTATGATGTTTCTATTTGGGAAGAGGAAGGGGAGAAGGAAAAAATAGAGCAAAACAGATAAAGAAAAAGAAAAGAAATAGAGCCCCCCCCTCCCAAATTTAAAAATAGTCATCAAGGAACCTCAGGGAACTTTTGAGTGTGGATACAATGTAAGCAGCCACTGCCATATTCTCCTGCCTCCAGGCCACATTTATTTTCATATCCTGAGAAACTCAGGGAGGCTTAGATAAAAAAATAATAATCTAGTTTGTTTGGTAAAAGTTATTTCAAGATAGCATTATTGGGCTGTGGTAGTTACTACTAACTGCTTTTAAGCAGTGTTTACAGTAACTGAGCAGAAAGATTTGAAAAAGTGTGCCGTTTTGTGGGTGGAAAGGATCTTGATCAAGCTTAAACTGGCAGATAAAAGGGTGTACTTGTTAAAAAATATTACTGCAGCTTAGGAGAAGCCTTTCAAAGCAAGAGGCTCCTTATGATACACTGAAGACTCTAGCTTTCAAAAACCCCAAATTCATTTGTAAGGAGAGAGTGAATTGAGAAACGCACCTGAACAAAAGGGTTCTCTGCAGGGCCCCTGCCTGAAAACAACCTCCTAAACACGTGGTTCCCTAGCTTTGGCCTTGAAGGCAGATAAAGGATGCTGTAGCTGAAGTCCAGCAAACCAGTTTATGTCTTCAGCTGGTGACAGAACTTGGAGGTCAGCACTGATCTTGCAGGCCCGTTAGATTCGAGAATGAAGAGTCATGAAAACTGTACTGACCACTGAGGTCAGGCAGTGTAAGGTTTTGATTCCCTGCAGGCCGGCCCTGGAGGCCACTGTATGAAGCTGTGAAGGTCAAGCCTAGGTTATAATGGAGAATCCAGCATGTTTGGCAGGGCTGTGAAGTCTCTGCCGAGGAAAGATGCAGGCATGAAGTGGAGTCAGTCCAGTTGGGGAGAGCTGGGTCATGGCATGTCTCAAGACTATAATGATGATATATCTACTTTGCCTAGCCTGGTTCATTGATTTCCTTCCCTTTTATTTAAGTTAAAACACACTAATTCAGCCTGGTAGATATACTTTCCAGCTGACCCCTTATCTCCACTAACCCTGTGATCAGACATCTTGTCCTAGGTATTAAAACAGGTTCACTCCATAAACCGAAACCATTCTTCATACCATGAATTTTCTTTAACATGATCATGCTAACCCTGATGCTCAAAATTTCATGATCCTCATCTGTAAAGTCCAAAACACGCCCCCGTCCCAACCAGTTTTAGCCTTCACCTTTTTTTTTTTTTTTATGTACAGCCTTGGCATTTTGTTTTCCCACCCAGTCTCTCCTCCGCCCCTCCAAATCCCACATCCTACTTCTTGGTTTCATTAAATGTAAATAAAGAAAATATCTAAAAAAAAAAAAAAAAACCAAACCTCACAGACAGCTCCACTGTTTTGTTTGCTTAGTCGCGGGTATTGCGTAGCCACAGCAAACACAGTTACAAACACATACAGAAAGTTCTACAGACTCCCAAAGCCATCTTTAGCACCCAGCGTCCTCAGGACTCCTTAGAAATGACTCCTTTTTATGGGGCTTATGGCTGCAGCAGAGGACTCATGTTTGGTTCCCAGCATCCACCCGGCAACTAACAAGCATCTGTAACTACAATTCCAAAGGCTCCTACTCCCTCTTATGGACACCCAGGACTGTTACGTGGTGCACGTGTGGATACATACATCCACATGAAACACTCTATAACACACCCCAGAACATAATACATCCTTCAAAAATGAAGGAAAGAACTGAGACTCCTTTAAACGGCTATACACCAATGGGAGGGCGCGTGGGAGGAGCTTTCCCAGTGTCCTCCGTCAATTCTGAGCGCAGACTTGGTGGAGAACCAGACAGAGCCCGGCACGTGGGAAGGGAAATCTCGTGGGAAGGGAAATCTCGTGGGAAGGGAAATCCCGCGAGAAGTGCTGCGCCCGCGAGATCCCGGCCAGCTGGACCAACGGTTAAATTGAGCCAGTAGCGGCCAGCCGCCCAGTCGGGTGAGTTCTCGGGCTCCTAGGAGGTTCTGAGGGCAAACTTGTGCTTCCGTTCCATGTCATCTTCATAAAGAAGTGCTCGCGGGCCGCGGGCCGCGGAGCCTGCAACGGTGAGGGTGTGGAGAGTGTCGGGGCCTGGGGCCCACGTGCGCAGCTCCTTCACGCGTGTCCGGGTACGCGGCTTCGCGGGCTTCGCGGGCCCGGGGCCTGGGCCTCAGGTTGTCGCGGGTGGCCTTCGAGGTTCGGGCTGGGCCCGTGGCTGCGTGACCGGCCGGAGTGGGGAGATGGCGCGCCTGTGCCTGGCTCACTGCTTTCGCCTCACTCCCCGAGCCCTGTGACCTCTTCCCTTCCCCCAGGCCCAGTAGGCAGCATGGAGAAGCAAAAGCCCTTCGCGCTGTTCGTCCCACCGAGGCTGAGCAGCAGTCAAGTGTCTGCCGTGAAACCGCAGACGGCGGGAGGAGATGCCAACTACTTCAAGGTCAGCTTGCATGGGCGCCTCGGAGACGGCCTGGGCCTGAGGGTGGGGGAAAGGCCGTGCGGCTGCTGAGCCCAGAGACCCGAGGTCCATCTCTAGAAAGTTCCATCCTTAGAACGCACGCGGTCAAGGGCGAGAAGCGTGACTTCCACACCATGGGCACGTGTGCGAGTCTGCCGAGATGCTCGAGAGAGATGCTAATCAGAAAAGCATGCCTTGCACTTTGTATGTTACATTAATCTCTGATATACCCTAACATTTGGGATGGCTTTTTTTTTTTTTTTTGGCCTTTATTGTGTGTTGCAAACATTCAAACTTTATTTAGACTCCTTTAAAAGTGATTCTTGTAAAATTCAGTGCTGGGCTGGAGAAGTGGCTCCGCCCCCAAGAGCACATACAATTCCCAATATTTCTACTCTTGCAGGGCAGGGTCTTTGATATGCAGTTAATATTTTAATTTTACATGCTACAGATAATTTCTGCTGTAGCCAAGACATATCATTGATATTTGATTTGGTGAAGATTTTGATTTGGTTGAGGGAGATTGAAGGAAACTATACACTATTGAAATTACTAATATTCCAGAATATCTACAAAGTTTCTGTTACGTAATAACAGTGAGGAGGTATTGAGCAGAATATTTAAAGAACCTCTTTGTATTTCTAGACTGTCAACAAATGTACAGAAGGCGATTTTGGTGTTCCATTTACAATGTCCAGTCTATCGAAAAATCGGGAAAACATTGATACAGGTAGGTTTGGACAAATATGTAAATTTTCATAGAAACATTTTGTTATATACATTGCCAGTTATACAACACAAGTATTACATTAATACTCTTGACATTCAGCTAGATAAAATAAAATATAAAGTGATGCTCTCATGTTTAATGACATTTTCTTATTTTACAGATCCTGCTTTTCAAAAACTTAGTATTTTGCCCATGCTCGAACAGGTTAGTAAGAGTGTGTTAGAGATTGAATTATTTGAAGAAAAAAAATTGGTAGTTGTGGGATTAGTAGTTTTATGTAATTTAATTCTTATTACATTTGTGTATATGTGTGCTTATGTTTGTATGTATGTAAGTGTCACACATACCATGATATATGTGTGGAGTTCATACTACAACTTGTAAACCTCGGCTCAAATCAGGATTGTGGCCATCATTGTTACTCATGGAGCCATTTTGCTAGTCATAGTCTGGTGTATTTAACTGTTATTAGCTTGAAAAATATAATCTTACAGTTTTTTTAAAAATTTTTTTAGGTTGCTAATACTGGCAGTTGCCACTATCAGGAAGGAGTAAGTGATTCCGATTTTGAGGTCAGATATATCCTTCTTATTTCTGGAATTTCATTTATTATTTGAATATACATTTTTAAGTTCTCAAAGTATTCATATTCGGTTAATGTTTTAAAATATTTTTAAAATATTTTCTTTGAAGACTTTCTTGTAGTGGCTCTGGGGACTAAACCAGAGTCTCATGCACTTTAAGTGGCAACTGTTCTATAACAAAGTTGTATCCATATTCCAGATATTTTTTTCCTCCTAAAGTATTTGAAATGCTAAACATTTGTATTTTCCTAGATAAAAGAAAACAAATCTTTTGGGGAAATTAAATTTTAAATAAAAAAATTAAAACTAGAAGAGTAGAGATAGATATGTGGAAAGGCCAGCATTTTATAAAAATAATCTTTTGACAGGTAAAATTGTCATTTGGCTATGGTTTTTTTATTAGATAATTTCTTTATTTACATTTCAAATGTTATCCCCTTTCCTAGTTTCCCCTCCGAAAATACCCTATCTCCTTCCCCCTCTCCCTGCTCACCAACCTACCCACTCTTTCCTGGCCCTGGAATTCCCCTATACTGGGGCATCGAGTCTTCACAGGATCAAGGGCCTCTCCTCCCATTGATGACCGATTAGGTCATCCTCTGCTACATATGCAGCCATTTGGCAGCTTTCTTGTATAAGAAATTTATTTGTAGAATATGGCAAAGTTTTTGTATTATAAGACTTATTCTTATAGCAGATCTTATAAATCAAGGGAAATTTCAGGGCCTGATAAGTGCTATATGTCTATTGCAAGGGTTAATAGTGTCATAGAATAAAAAAAATTTGAACCAGTCTATATTTTGATAACAGGTTAAATGCAAGCAAATATCACTTTATTTTTAAAATACGATTTGGAGTCTAGCTTCATGTTAGAGTTATGTTATTTGTTTAGTATGTGAGATGCCCTGAGTTAGCTCCCCAGCTCCAAAATATAAAGCAAACCCAAAGTCCTCTGGCATTTATGATAATGGATAAAAAAAGTCAAGAACTCTAAAGCCTTAGGCTCATTGAAAATTATGTATTTTATATACTACTTTCTTGTCATAAAATTATGTATTTTATATACTACTTTCTTGTCATATTCTTAATATACTCTTAATTCTCAAATGATTTCTCTAAATAAAATGCTTTAATACAATAGTTAACTTTTATGTATATCCTGTGGAGTGATGTATTTTAACTGTTATTGAGTCAGATTCTCTTACTGAATTAAATTGTTTTTAACTTTAGCATTTTTCAGTCTTGATTTTATTCAGTAATTTTAGTGAAGTAGCATATGATGTCTTCATACTATGAAAGTTAATCTTGCTACAGTATAAATCGAATAGACAGTTTGTCACCATCAGTGTCACCATGCATATGTGGTAGGTAACTATTGTTGGTTATATTAAAATTTAGACAATTAACTTTTGGAAATCCATTTAAGTAGAATTCTGAGCCAATGAGCAGACTGTATTCAAAGCTGTATAAAGAGGCTGAAAAGATAAAAAAGTGGAAAGTGAGCATAGAATCTGAACTGAAGCAGAAAGAAAATAAGTTGCAAGAAAACAGAAAGATAATTGAAGCCCAGCGAAAAGCCATTCAGGAACTTCAGGTATAATGGTGTTTTGGATTATAAATATGGCAAATAAATACTATTTGAATAAAAAATAAAAGAAAAAAGATAAAAATATGGCAGTAAATATTAGCACAATACTGATGGAAATAGAACATTAATTCAAATCGAATTGCATTCATGTGGCAGATATTTTTGAGAACAAGGCTTTTTGAAATTTCACTAATAAAAGTCACAGGTCAGATTCAGGGATGAATACAGGACCAATTCCACGAAGATAATTAAGGAAATAATTAGATAATGGCAAGTTTAGTCACATTCATTCATTATAAAAAGTTTAAAATGTTATTGAGTCCTATTATTGATGTTTAATTTGATGTGATATATATCAGAATGTATTTATGAAACTGTTTAGTTATAGCATAGAATGAGAAAAAGTCAAAGTACAAGCAGCTAATACATTTCAGTATTATTAGAGATAATATTCTCTAGTATTGAATGATTTTACTGGTCATTCAGCACGTTTTAAGCTGGTGAAAGTGAAAGGTTCGTCCCTCCCTTTTTATATTATTTAATGTATGAATGTGTGTGTGTGTGTGTGTGTGTGTGTGTGTGTGTGTTTAGGTCAGAAGACAACTTTTAGGATTCAGTCTTCTGCCTGTATCATGTAGGTTCTGAGGATTGAACTCAGATTGCCAAGGCTGATAGCATATGTCTTTTTTTTTTTTTTTTTTTTTTTGGATTTTTGAGACAGGGTTTCTCTGTATAGCACTGGCTGTCCTGGAACTAACTTTGTAGACCAGGCTGGCCTCGAACTCAGAAATCCGCCTGCCTCTGCCTCCCAAGTGCTGGATTAAAGGCGTGCGCCACCACGCCCGGTAGAGTGTCATATTTTTATGGGCAGTTCATAAACTGTAACAAAATTTTCCTTTTATGTGGAAAGAAAATTTTATAGAATTTATGTAATATGCTTGTAAAGAAAACTGGCTTAATGATTACATTCTATGCTCACTAATTTTTAAATGAAATATAATTAACTTATTCTATTTTATAAATTAGTTTGAAAACGAAAAAGTAAGCTTGAAATTAGAAGAAGAAATTCAAGAAAATAAAGATTTAATAAAGGAGTAAGTAGTAATTTTACTTCCAAATTTATTAAAGTAATTTTTATTTGTTGGGTACTTTTGTGTTATATATTATAGCAATAATAATTTCTATCTGAATGTGTGGGGAACCCAGAAAGCCCTGAGTGGTTGAGGAGGGAGTGGATGATGTCCTGAGTGAATGTCTATTGTTTGTTGTAGCTAAACCTTAGGCCCTTGAGAGTGGTGAAGCCTTCTCAGGGTGAGGCATGAGAGATAACAAAGCTTTTCTCTGGTCTAAGAGAGAAAGTTAACTTCATGCAAGTAAGAATGTTTATGAATGTTTGACCAGTGGGTTCAAACACTGATAACTGTAGCTTCTTCCTCCTGAGTGATTAATACCTGAGACATCTCCCCAACATAGTCCTCCTACCAAGACTAGCTCCTTCTGGTGTGTTGTACATGCACTTATTATGTTTATTATATAATTTAATATTATTATATATTATATACAATATAACATTTTATAACCATATAACTATATAATTATATATAATGTGTACTAAAACAACATACTTATGTAATACATAATACTTATATATATAAATGTTACATATATATCACAGATAATTTATATTGTATAAAGTATGAGATAGTTAAATTAATATTTATTGTATACAAACAACACAGTTGTTGCATAGTTGGTGTACCTCCATCAAAGTGAGTGCAGCTCATCTGACGCTGGCTTTTTTATATATGTGTGTGTGTCCTTTCTTCATTCCTTTGCCACTTCAGTTAGGTTTCCAGGACTAAGCCACCAGGTTATGGCATTAATGCTATGGAAAAAAAGGCAGTATACCCATTTTACCTTTTTAGATTTAGCAAGCTGTCTAATGATGAATAACTTCTCACTTTCTAAAGTGTCAGAGGTCAGGAAGAATCATTTCCTGGAATCAAAATATGCCTTAAAAGATACCTAAACTACCTTGGCATATTGTCTATCTACTTGTGTCACTGTTTTCCTAGAAGCAACACTTTAAGAGTCAGTTCAATTTGGAACTGCTTTTCCCTCTGAAATGCTGTTTTTTAAAAAAAATCCTTTTGGTCTGTAATAATTCATTTGTCCTGAAGAATTAAATGTTTGAAAAATTAAACCAAATTGTTCTTTATATTAGTAAATTATTACCTAGATATCTTATTCACACAGTGAATACCTACTGAGAAAATTAACCTTTTGGTTTTAAAGGTGTTAAGCATTGTGTTCTTTCTTTCTTTCTTTCTTTCTTTCTTTCTTTCTTTCTTTCTTTCTTTCTTTCTTTCTTTCTTTCTTGTCTGTTAGAAGGTTGAGTCATCTTGGATTAGGGAGCCTCTAACAGATTGAACTGTGGGCAAGTCTGGTACATTTTCTTGATTGATTATATTGATGTGAGAGGGCCTAGCCACTATGGGCAGTGCCATTCTGGGCACGTGGTCTTGGCTGTTAAAGAAAGGAAGCTGAGTAAGCCATGAGGAGCAAGCTAGTAAATCAGCATTGCTCCATGTTTCCTGCCTTTGCACTTGCTTGGGTTCCTGTCCTGATTTCCCTCAGTGATTGACTATGATTGGGACTTGTGGGTCAAACACTCTTTCTAGTTGCTTCTAGTCATGGTATATCATAGCAATAGAACTCAAACTAGAATAGGCATCAAGAACAGTCTAGGAGTAATTAGTAAATAATTAGTAAAGTTTAACCCTGTACACTTATCATTTCTCCTAGACAAATGTGGAACTTTTTTTCTGAGCGGGTACTCATAGGAATAGTGACTTGTTAGAGACTGGGAAGGAGCTGTCCCTTTTACTTAGAGGAAGAAAGCAGTTATTAAGTGATTTGCCAATAGTTTAGTCTCTACTTGATTGTTACTGAGTGATATACAGTGTATATAAAATTAATGTTTAAAAATTTCTCTAAAATTTTAACTATATAGCTCATGACTTTCATGTATAATTTTGCTTTCAGATCAGATTACACTTAGGGAAACATTTTTTTTTTTCAGGAATAATGCTACAATACATTGGTGCAATCTACTCAAGGAAACCTGTGCTAGATCTGCAGAAAAGACAAATAAATGTATGTATCTTTCTTATTTTATGTGGATTTATCAATTTATTACTCATTTAATGGTGGAGGCAGGAGGAGAACTTGCCTTTTTAGTTTTTGGACTTTATTTTTATTGGATATTTTCTTTATTTACATTTCAAATGTTATCCCCTTTCCCAGTCTCCCCTTCCCCAGAAACTCCCTATCTCATCCCCACCTTCCCCTGCTGCTAAGAGGGTGTTTCCCTGGACCTACCCACCCACTCCCACCTCCCTAGGCATTCCCTTATTCCACTACACTGGGACATTGAGCTTTCACAGGGCCAAAGGCTTTTCCTCCCGTTGATGCCAACAAGGCCATCCTCTATTACATATGTAGCTGGAGCCATGGGTCCAGCTCTTTGGTTGGTGGTTTAGTCTCTGGGAGCTTGGGGTATCTGATTGTTTGATATTTTGATATTGTTGTTCTTCCTATGGGGTTGAAACCCTTTCAGCTCCTTCAGTCCTTTCTCTAAGACCTCCACTGGGAATGCTCAGTCCAATCAATGGTTGGTTGTGAGCATCCACCTCTGTATTTTCTGTATCCATTCTTCTGTTGAGGGACATCTGGGTTCATTTTCACCTTCTGGCTATTATTAATATGGATGCTATAAACATAGTGGAACGTGTATCCTTATTACATGTTGGAACATTTTCTGGGTATATGCCCAGGAGTGGTATAGCTGGGTCCTCAGGTAATACTATGTCCAGTGTTCTGAAGAACCACCAGCCTGATTTCCAGAGTGGTTGTATCAGCTTGCAATCCCACCAGCAATGGAGGAGTGTTCGTTCCTCTTTCTCCACATCCTCTCCAGCATCTGCTGTCACCTGAGTTTTTGATCTTAGCCATTCTAACTGATGTGAGATGGAATCTCAGGGTTGATTTGATTTGCATTTCCCTGATGAGTAAGGATGTTGAACATTTCTTTAGGTGCTTCTTAGTCATTCGAGTTTCCTCAGTTGAGAATTCTCTGTTTAGCTCTGTTTCTCATTTTTAAAATAGGGTTATTTGGTTCTTTGGAGTCTAACTTCTTTAGTTCTTTGTATATATTAGATATTAGCTCTCTATTGGATGTAAGATTAGTAAAGAGCCGGGCATGGTGGCGCACGCCTTTAATCCCAGCACTCGGGAGGCAGAGGCAGGCAGATTTCTGAGTTCGAGGCCAGCCTGGTCTACAAAGTTAGTTCCAGTACAGCCAGGGCTATACAGAGAAACCCTGTCTCGAAAAACAAAACAAAACAAAACAAAACAAAACAAAACAAAAAAGAATAGTAAAGATTTTTTCCCCCATCTGTTGGTTGCTGTTTTTGTCCTATTGACAGTGTCCTTTGCCTTATAAAAACTTTGCAATTTTATGAGGTCCCACTTGTCTATTGTAGATCTTAGAGCATAAGCCATTCGTGTAGTGTTCAGGAATTTTTCCCCTATGCCCATGTGTTTCAGGCTCTTCCCAACTTTCTCTTCTGTTAGTTTCAGTGTATCTGGTTTTATGTGGAGGTCTCTGATCCACTTGGACTTGAGCTTTGTACAGGGAGATAAGAATGGATCAATTTGCATTCTTCTTACATGTTGACCACTAGTTGAACCAGCACCATTTGTTGAGAATACTGTCTGCTTTCCATTGGATGGTTTTAGCTTCTTTGTCAAAGATCAAGTGACTGTAGGAGTGTGAGTTTATTTCTGGGTCTTCAATTCTATTCCATTGATCTACCTGCCTGTTACTGTACCAATACCATGCAGTTTTAAACACTGTTGCTCTGTAGTATAGCTTGAGGTCAGAGATGGTGATTCCCCCAGAAGTTCTTTTATTGTTGAGAATAGTTTTTTGCTATCCTGTTTTTTTTTTTGTTGTTGTTGTTGTTATTCCATATGAAGTTAAGAATTGCTCTTTCCATGCCTGTGAAGAATTGAGTTGGAATTTTGATGGGGATTGCATTGAATCTGTAGATTGTTTTCAGCAAGATGGCCATTTTTATTATATTAATCCTGTCAATCCATGAGCATGGGAGATCTTTCCATCTTTGGAGATCTTGTTTGATTTTTTTTTCAGAGACTTGAAGTTCTTGTCATAGAGATCTTCCACTTGCTTGGTTAAAGTCACACCAAGATACTTTATATTATTTGTGACTATTGTGAATGGACTTGTTTCCCTAATTTCTTTCTCAGCCTGTTTATCCTTTGAGTAGAGAAAGGCTACTGATTTGTTTGAGTTAATTTTATATCCAGCCACTTTGCTGAAGTTGTTTATCAGGTGTAGGAGTTCTGTGGTAGAATTTTGGGTTCACTTAAGTATACTATCATTTCATCTGCAAATAGTGATATTTTGACTTCTTCCTTTCCAATTTGTATCCCTTTGACCTCCTTTTGTTTTCTAATTGCTCTGGCTAGGATTTTGAGTACTATATTGAATAGATGGGGGAGAGTGGCCAGCCTTGTCTAGTCCCAGACTTTAGTGGAATTGCTTCAAGTGTCTTTCCATTTAGTTTGATGTTGGCTACTAGTTTGCTGTATATTGCTTTTACTATGTTTAGGTATGGGCCTTGAATTCCAGATCTTTCTAAGACTTACCATGAAGGGGTGTTGAAATTTTGTCAAATGCTTTCTTATCTCATCTCTAATGAGCTGATCATGTATTTTTTTCTTTGATTTTGTTTATATAGTGGATTATTTTGATGGATTTCCGTACATTGAACCATCCCTGCATCCCCCCTGGGATGAAGCCTACTTGATCATGATGGATGATTGTTTTGATGTGTTCTTGGATTCAATTTGCGAGAATTAATAATATTGAGTATTATTGCATCGATATTCATAAGGGAAATTGGTCTGCAGTTCTCTTTCTTTGTTGGGCCTTTGTGTGGTTTAGGTATAAGCATAATTGTGGCTTTGTGGAACAAATTGGGTAGTATTCCTTTTGTTTCTATTTTGTGGAATAGTTTGAAAAGTATTGGTATTACATCTTTTTTGAAGGTCTAACAGCAGTCTGCACCACTAAACCCATCTGGTCCTGGGCTTTTTTTCTTGGGAGACCTTTTTTTTTTTCTTCTGTTTTTTTTTGAGACGGGGTTTCTCTTTGTAGACATCCTTCTTCGATGTTCGTCTTTACACAGATTTGGATTTCTTACCTACCCTACTTCCTTCACTTTAAAGAACTTGTAACATTTTTGAAGCCTGTATACTGACAATAAATTCTCTTACTTTGTTTAGAGAAAATTTAAAAGATTAAATTACATTTATTTATTGTGTGTGTACGTGTACACATTTGTGGAGGTCAGAGGACAACTTATGAGAGGTGATTGCTCTGATTCACCATGTAGTACAAGCTGACTATCATTGGGCTTCAGTGTTCTGATCTGAGCCTTGCAAATGAAAATGTTTTTATTTACTTTCATTTATAATTTGTTTTTATATTTTATTTATTTTATAAATCTTTGTTTCTTCATTGGAATTTTTCCTTTTAGTTTCTTTATCTTTGGTTTCATTTAGGTTGAACATGATAGAATTAGATGTCTTTTTTTTTTTCTTTTTTCTCTTTTGTTGTTTATCCTGCTTTTGTTCCCTGAATCTCCTAGATATGTGGTTCAGTGCCTGAATTTGGGGAAATTATTAGTTTTTATTGTCTGAAATAGTCCTTTGTTCCTTTTTTATAGTGTTTCTTTATGAATATATATTTTTTACAACTTTTATCACAATTCTGTTATCTTTTTCTGAAATTTTCTCCTTTTCATTAAAATTTTTTAAAAGATTTATTTATTATATGTAGGTACACTGTAGCTGTCTTCAGACACTCCAGAAGAGGGAGTCAAATCTTGTTAAGGATGGCTGTGAGCCACCATGTAGTTGCTGGGATTTGAACTCAGGACCTTCAGAAGAACACTCAGTGCTCTTAACTGCCGAACCATCTCTCCAGCCCCTCATTAAAATTTTTCTTATTTTTTTTATGTTTATAGATAATTCCTGTCCTCTCTGCCCTGTTTAGTCCTTGTTCTGTTGTTGCTCTGTTTTTTTTTTTTTTTCTTTTTACTACTTTATAGCTGGACATGGAACTGGTATGAAGTAATCTTTAGTAAGGGTGATATTGTATAGAGGATAGGGAGAAATGTAGGATATATTTTGTAGACCCGAGATTAGGCCTCAATTTTTTTTTTTTTTTTTGTAAATACTTGTCTACAAATTATGAACTTTCAAGTACTTTTTCTTTTTAGATGGAACAAGATACAAAATGGCTAGTGTGTGCTGGAGTTTGGTATTTAGCCTTCTCCCTTTTATCTTTCTCCTTTCCTTTTCCTTTTCTTTCCTCTTCCTTTTTCCTTCTATCCCTTCCCCCTTTTATTCCTTCCCCTTTCCTCTCACTTTATTTCCCTTTCTTTTCCTCTACTATATAGTAGTCTGAAGATAAATAGAACAGTGTATTTTTAGTCCTTTATATGGAAGGCTGAAATCAGTTCTCTCTCCTACCCCAGGTCAGTTAGTTTATGGTTTTGCCCTAGTTTAGTTTCTCCCATAGGAAAGCTCTATTATGAACAGGATGCCTTAATGTATCTTCAGTTGTCTCTATTTGCTTCCTCTTTTTGGAACATGAGACAATATTTCTTTGAACCTAGGGAAAATTTAAGAAAAAACTTGTAAGGATGTTGTGCCTACTCAGATTCATCCACATTGAGTGTGTAGCAATGCCAGTTACAGTTCAGGTATTTTGGCTATTTTTTTGAACGCTGGCTCTGGTTTCCAGAATTTTTTTGTTCTGGCCTTTCTGCTCAGATAAGTTGTAAACTGTGGTTTTGCCTATCCATGTCTCTCTCACTCTGTAGACCAGGCTGGCCTTGAAGTAGAAATACGCCTGCCTCTGCCTCCCAAGTGCTAGGATTAAAGGCATGTGCCACCACGCCCGGCACCCATGTCTCTAATTTTGAAAGTAGTTGCTTGCCCTGTGACCTGGCTCTTTTGGGTCAGAGAGTTTCCAGTTTACCTTCTTTCTTGTTTATAGAATAGAAACTTCAAAGCTTCTTGCATAACATCAAAATCCAGACTATTTCTGATGCTATTTTTAGAAACTAAGAACTGAATTATATACCTACAGAATTTTAAATGTCTTTATGTTTTTTGGGGGTATTATAAGTATTGTCTTGTTGATGTTATATTTTAAAATTTAGTTTTGAAGTTTTTAAATAATAATTACAGATGAATATGAGCGGGAAGAAACCAGACAAGTTTATGTGGATCTAAATAGCAACATTGAGGTAAGTGTTAGTGAAAATATGATTATTTTAAGTTCAAGAATTTCTAAGCAGAGAGAGTGATAGCTACAAAGGTTTTTGTCAACTGCAATTGCTATAAATTAGAATAAATAAAATTATTTATTGATGCATGATAGAATCACCAGTAAAATTAAGTTTCTAAACTTTGAATACTTATGTTTTATATATAGTAGCCTTTTTTGGGGAGGGGGAGTATAAGACATGGTTTTATATAGTCTAGATTGATTGTCTTCAGACCTCAGCATTCTGTGTGCTGGGATCATATGTGGAATTGTAGTAGCTCCCCCATCCCTTTTCTTATATTTGTGTGTATGTGTGTTCACATGACTATGGGTGCATGTCTATGCATGTATATATGGGAGCTCAAGGTTGATGTCAGGAATTTTCTTCCAGTGCTCTACCATTTTATCTTTTGAAACATGGGCGTCTCTTTTGAAATAAGGGTATGTCAGCCAAACCCAGTTCTTGCTGATATGGCTGATCTCCTTAGCCAGCTTGCTTCAGGGATCTTCTGTCTCTGCCTTCCAAGGTTGAAATTACAGGCAGGCCACCATTCTCATTCAGGATTTATTTAGATTCTAGGGTTCTTTTGCTATATGGCATGTGATTTCATTGTAGAGTCATCTCTCCAACTCCATAATACCTCTCAAATTGACATGTTAGTAATACAGTTTGTTAAATATTTATTGACCCTGTGGCAGGGACAGCACATTGTGACATACAACAATTAATTTTACAAAAGATAGGTATTACTAATCTGTATTTTGCTTCTGCTTACTATTGTCTTATCTTTTACCACAAAAGATAGCATACTTTGTGTTTCAACAGAAAACAATTTCTGTTATGGCTTTTTTTTCCTCCCTCCCTCCCTTCCTCCCTCCCTTCTTCCCTCCCTTCCTCCCTCCCTCCCTCCCTCTCTCTCTCCCTCCTTCCTTCCCTCCCTTTCTCCGTCCTTTCCTTCTTTCCTTCTTACCTCCTTTCCTTCTTTCCTTCCTACCTCATTCTCTCTCTCTCCCTCCTTCTGCCCCTCCTCTTCTCTCTTTGAGACAGAGTTTCTCTGTGTAGCCCTGATCATCCTGGAACTTGCTCTGTAGACCAGGCTGTCCTTGAATTTACAGAAATAGGCCTGCCTCTCTTGTGTGCTGGGATTAAAGGCCTGAACCACCATGCCTGGTCCTTTTCTGTTTCTTGCTTTATGAAATACTTTCTGATTTTAATACTTTTTTTCCCCAGAATTTTTGTGTTTATACTCTTATGTATGCTTTTGAACATTTTTTCCTCTTAACTATACTATTAATCTAAACATTTTCAGTTATTCTCTATTTCATCTAACTTTTATGAAGAACATTTAAAACTATATTACAGTTATGTGATATATAAGCTTATTTTATATATGTGTATATAATTTTCTTATATTCAATGTCACATTTCTAGTACAGTGGGCTTTGTGTTCCGGCACAATAATAGGCACTCAGTAAATATTTAGTGGATGAATGAATGAATGAAATAATTTGATTTTACAAAGCAAGATTTATTGAATGCTGAGTAAATACATTCTATCAGGTAATGCAAATACAAATTTGAATTTTTATGGGACTGCCTCACATTAGTGGTGAAGAAATAAATTTAATAAGCACAAATCTAAAATGATAGTTTTGATGCTATTATATTTGTTTTTATTACCCCTTTAGAATCTTATGGATTGTAGCAGGGGATTATTGTATGTTAGAATCTGTTATTAAGATAACAGAGTGACAGTATTCACTTTGCTGTTGTGCAGTATTATGTGATGTTAGGCATTCTATCATAGTTACATTCATGTATATAAAATATTAAAAACATAGTTTGTATATATATATATATGTGTGTGGGTGTGTCTGCCACAGTGTGCATGTAGAGATTGGAGATGGTTTTTTATTTCTACTATATAGATTCCAAGGATCAAACTCTGGGTGAAAGGTATCATATTGGCCTCATTATAGGCATACTTTATATCTTTTTAGTAAATTATTGTTACAATGGTTTCATTTTTCAAAGGTGTATTAATTTAATCAAAAGATGATGAGGTAAAATTTAGTAATATTTTCAAAGTTTTAAAAGTATTTAAAAAGTCTCATTTTAAAAGTTAAACTTTGTATTCTAGAAAATGATACTAGCTTTTGATGAACTTCGTGTGCAAGCTGAGAATGCCAGACTGGAAATGCATTTTAAGTGTAGGATTCCTATTTACATTTTCATGTTTTTTCTCTCCTACTTTTATTTTACTAGATTTTGTTAATATTTGTGTCTCCTTAATTTGACACCCTCAACTATTGTATATTTTATATTACCTTTGCTTTTGAAAGCCCCTCAAAATCTTATTGGTGTCAGGGAATTAATACTTGTTACATTTTCTTTTGGTTTTGAAACTACTTTATCTATAAAATAAAGTTTATTATGGCTTATATTAATTTTAGAGGCATAGTTTTGCCTTTGGTTTGTCATTTTAAGTAAGTACTGTTATAAGAGCTGTAGGATTTTAAGCTATAATTTTGATAGTGTATACAGTCACTATTTTACTAAAAAAGAATTGACAACAAGAAAATACAAGTTTTAGTGTACTAAAAACTTTTGAGGTTTAGTATAACTTTGAGGTAAATGAAATATTTAAATTTAGTTGGCAATGAAAAAGCTATGCAATTATGTTAAGACAAGGTTTATTTATTCTTTTTTAAAGTAAAGGAAGATCATGAAAAAATCCAACATCTTGAAGAAGAATATCAGAAGGAAGTAAACAACAAGGAAAATCAGGTTTAAAAAAATAACTCACTATTTATATTCTTTTAAAATTAATGTTTATATATACTTATGGGGTACGATGTGATGTTTTAGTTTATGTCTACATTGAGTAGTGATCCTATTAGGTTAGTTAGCGTATCATATCCATCACTTACATTTTATAGTAGGTACATTTAAGTTCTAACTATTTGGAGATTAATGCTATATTATTTACATTTGTTAATTCATAAAATACCTAATATATCAAAAGCATTGTTTCTGCAGACATATGAGTAATTTATATAAAAAGTTTTATATATATATATATAAATATATGTGTATATATATATATATATATATATGTATAGTGTGTATATATATATATATATATATATATATATATATATATATATGTATATATATCTTTAGCTTTTTGCTTACTCAAATTAATTTTCATGATTCAACTAGACACTCATTAGAAGGTTAGCCCTCAGTATTGAATAAATGAATTTACAATGTTTATATCATTTTATATTGCTGAAAAAATATGAGAAATTTTATTTTAAAAAACCCTAATAAAGATAATCATTGACAACTCAATTCACATTTTGCAGTTCGTTTTGAAATTAACTCTCTTTAACACTAATGAAACTAAAAAAATCTGTTGCTTCTTTCTGTTAATATCACATAGTGGAAGACTTACAAATGGTAAGTCTATATTCTCTGATATTTGCAAGAATATCAATTTTAGGTTTGTGTTATGCTATCTCTTTTTCATGCCCCAACAATTTGGATTATAATTGTTTTGTGGCTTTTTAGAGAAGAAGTTTATCTCTGTTATTTTTGTGGCTAATTTTTAGGTGAAATTTTTTTTAAACTTTGAATCTTTAACTTTTGCTGTTTCTTTACATCTGAATACTTGGTTACCTATATCAAGATTTCTCAATAATTCGTATTTTTTTGTTTGTTTGTTTTTTCGAGACAGGGTTTCTCTGTATAGCCTTGGCTGTCCTGGAACTCACTCTGTAAACCAGGCTGGCCTTGAACTCAGAAATCCGCTTGCCTCTGCCTCCGGAGTGCTGGGATTAAAGGCGTGCGCCACCATGCCTGGCCCTAGTTTGTCTTCTTAAATCAGCCTAGAACAACCATTTCTCTTTGCTTGCAGGTCTTGTTGCCTTCCTTCCTTTCTGTTTTTTGAGACAGGGTCTTTCTAAATAGTCCTGGCTGTCCTAGAGCTTGCTATATAGGCCAGGCTGACCTTGAACTTATCTGTTTTTATATACTTTACGTTCTCCTACCCCAGGAGATTAAAGCTGGGACTAAAGGTGTGTGCTTCATATCTGGCTTGCCTGATTAATTTTTATATATCAAGACTCAATTTAGCCCTTTGAAAGTTTTACTACTTTCCACGAGACTGATTTAGATGTTCCTACTCTAGACAGGCTTTGTGGCACCTGCCTAAAGTCTCAGCAAGACAGGTAGGTCTCTGTGAGTTTGAGGTCATTCTGGTCTACATAGAACTCCAGACCAGTAAAGAATACAGATAATAACTGTATTCAGAAAAACAAACACAAAAAGATAAAAAAAACCCCAAAATACTGTAATACAAATACTGTCAAAAGATAGCTTCTTTTCTGATTTTGATAACATTTTTGTTCTATTACAGATGATAATGCTCTGCTGTAGTTGTCATCTAAAATGTATTTTTAAAATTTATTTTAGGTATCACTACTATTGATCCAAAGTGCTGAAAAAGAAAATAAAATGAAAGATTTAACATTTCTGTTAGAGGAATCCAAAGATAAAGCTAATCAATTAGAGGAAAAAACAAGTAAGAATTCATATAAAAATATGAGACTATGACTTATGTTTTCTTTTTCTTCTAAATTTTGGGTTTTGTCACAATTTTTAATGATTCTTTCTATTGCTTTTCTCTTAAACTTGGTTTGGATCAGTTGAAGGAGGGCATAATTGAATCACTTGGAGATCTTTTTCAAAGCACATATGCTCCTCTTTTCTCTTTTTCCTACTTTTAACCTTCAGTTTCAACAACATGCTATGAAAAGACATTAATTTTAGTTGTTTTGGACAATGCATTTTTGTATATATGATATACAAGGTACAGTTTTGGTTAATGTACATATTGTCTATTGATCACTGGTAATTAGCATTTCTGTCATCATTACTTTATGATGGGTATTCTAGTTTGGGTCCCTGTTGCTCAAACAACAGGACCAAAAGAAAGTTGATGTTCACCTATAGATCATGGTTCATCATGGAAGGAAGTCAAAACAGGAACTAAAGCAAGAGCAAAAGCTGAACCTTAAGCCGGGCGTGGTGGCGCATGCCTGTAATCCCAGCACTTGGGAGGCAGAGGCAGGCAGATTTCTAAGTTCGTGGCCAGCCTGGTCTACAGAGTGAGTTCCAGGACAGCCAGGACTACTCAGAGAAACCCTGTCTTGAAAAACCAAAAAAAAAAAAAAAAAAGCTGAACCTTGAAAAGAAATTACCTACTTGCTTTCTAGCTTGTTCCCAGGTCATGTTCAGCCAGCTTTTTATTATACAACACATGATTTGTCTGCAATTGTACTATCTACAGTGGCCTAGGGCCACATATGTCAATTAGCAGTCAAGAAAAACCCCACAGACATGCATGCCTACAGACCAGTCTGTTAAAGCAATTTTTCAGTTGAGGTTCTCTTTCTCCAGGTGTATCAAGTTGACAAAACAAAACAAAAACCCGCCCAAAACTAAACAGGATAACAGACCCTTTCACATTCCCTTTTGTTCCTTTGTTCATCTCAAGTGCTTAAAATAGTGCCTGAAACATATGAGGCAATCAGATATTTTTTTTTCTTCTTTCTGGTCAACCCTGCTCGCTCCTGCTTGCTCCGGCCAGCCCTGCTTGCTCCGGCCAGCCCTGCTCCCTCTGGCAGGCCCCGCTTGCTCAGGTCAACCCTGCTCGCCCCGCTCGCTCCAGTTGGTCCCCTTGCTCAGTCCCTGCTCTCTCAGGTCCAAGGATTCATTTATTATTATTCATAAGTACACTATAGCTGACTTCAGACGCACCAGAGGAGGGCGTCAGATCTCATTACAGGTGGTTGTAAAGCCACTATGTGGTTGCTGGGATTTGAACTCATCACCTTCGGAAGAGCAGTAGGGGGCTCTTATCCACTGAGCCATCTCACCAGCCCCCCAGATATTTTATAAATGAATGAATCCAGATATTTTATAAATGATTGAATTGTCTGGGAGGAGTGTGGAAGAAGTTAATTTTTAGAGCAAGTTTTTTTGAAAAGTATTGGAGAAAATTGTCAAACTTTTCCTTAGTTTATTAACAGTTTGCTATAGATCTCTTCAAGACAATAAGAAAACATGCCTTATACAATTCATGGAAATGTGAAGGTAAATATACATATAGTAAATGAGGAGTGACGCAGTTACTTAGAGAACCCAGGTGGATGAGACAGATTATAAATGTATCTATTGATTCAAGTGGCAAAATATTTGGGAGGTATAATATACTGTGTGAAACACCATCTATTTTCCAGAACATAGTAATGGTTTTTTGTTTTTCTATTCTTTTGTGTTTTAAGACTTAAGATTTATTATGTATACAGTGTATGCCTGCTTGCCAGAAGAAGGCACCAGATCTCATTATAGATGGTTATGACCCATCATGTGGTTGCTGGGAATTGAACTCAGGACCTCTGGAAGAGAAGTTAGTGCTCTTAACTCCTGAGTCATCTCTCCAGCCCACATGTTTTTCTATTCTTGAGAGAATTTTTTTTCCAGTGTCTAATATGCCTTGAGATCTGCCTGCCTCTGCTTCTCAAGTGCTGGACTGCAGGTGTGCACCACCACAACTGGCTCCTTTCTTATTCTTGGTAAAGGCCTTCATTGTAATTTATTGGAAAGAGTGGATTTTCTGATTAAGACATATTTGGAGAAAGGATCGTTGGCTTAATCTAGAGTAGCTAATTATGCTGGATAGATTCTCCAACTTTTGCTTCCCCAACATTAGATTATAAGCATGTGCCATTTCATCCAGCTTTTAAAAAGTAGGCTCAGGATCAAACTCAGGTCCTCATGTTTGCACAGCAAGTACTTTACTGATTGACTCATATTCCCAGCTCCCTGTGGTGGCTTGAATGAGAATGGCCCCCATAGGGTCATATGTTTGAATACTTGGCTTTCAGTGCTTGGAACTGTTTGGAAGGATTAGGGGATGTGGTCTTGTTGGAAGAGGTGTGTCACTGGGGGCAGGCTTTGAAGACATTCCCAGTTTCCTGTGCCTCAGTGACTTGTGCTTATGGATCAAGTATTGGGATACTTGTGCTTGTGGGATCAAGTATTCAAATATATGACCTGGGTGTGAGTGTGGGTGTCATTCTTATTCACCACAAGGAAGACTCAATTAGTAAAGCACTCCTAGCTATTGCTCCAGTGACATGCCTGTCAGATTCTATGCTCCTTATCCTGTTGGTAATAGATGTTAATTCTTTGCAACTATGAGCTCCAAAGCTTTACTGGAAAATTAGTTGCCTTGGTCAGGGAATTTTGTCTGGCAATTTAAAAAATAACAGACCCTTAGTTTTCTAAAGAAAGCAGCTTTCAGGGGTGGATAGATGACTCAGGTTTTTTTAAAAAAATTTTTTATTAATCATTTAATTTGTTTAAATTTCAAATGATATCCCCCTTCCCAGTTACCCTTCTACCACCCCTATCACTTCCCCCCTCCTCTTTGCCTCTATGAGGGTGTTCCTCCACCCATTCACTTACTCCTGCCTCTAGCATCCCCCTACACTGGGGCTTCAAGCCCCCCCTCCCATTGATATTAGATAGGGCCATCCTCTGCTACATATGTATCTGAAGTCTTGGCTCCCTTCATGTATACTTTTTGGTTTGTGGTTTAGTCCCTGGGAGCTCTGGGTGGTCCAGTTAGTTGATATTGTTCTTCTTATGGGGTTGCAGTCCCCTTCATCTCCTTTAATCTTTCTCCTAGCTCTTCCCTTGGAGTCTGCATCTGTATTGGTCAGGTGCTGGTAGGAACTCTCAGGGAACAGCCATTTCAGGCTCCTGTCAGCAAGCACTTCTTGGCATCAGCAGTAGTGTGGGGGTTTGGTGTCTGCAGATGGGATGGATTTCTAGGTGGGGGCTTCTGAATATTGTGTTTGAACATTTTAAGCTGTATTATCATAACAGGAAGCCTTCAAGATGTCAATAGTCAATACTCTAATTTCCCAAGTGGATGGGAATAGTAGAGTCAAACTGGTTAAATATTTTGGCATCTAATAAGAAAAGACAGTAGTAGATGGTGAGATGGCTCAGCAGCTAACCAAGCTTGATTGACGAGTTCAGTCCCCCAAATCTGTAGGAGGGAACCCAGTTATGCAAGTTTTTTCAGATGTATGTTGTGACACATGCATGCTCCCCTGCAAACACAACACAGGCACTGACACACACACACACACACACACACACACACACACACACACACACACATACACACACACACAAATAAATGTAGGAAAAATTTTAAAAAGAAGCGGTAATATAATTTGAATCCAGAAAAGGTGATAAAGTTTTCCCCTTAGTATTTATATGAGGTTTAAAAGTGAAGGCGGGCGTGGTGGCGCACGCCTTTAGCCCCAGCACTAGGGAGGCAGAGGCAGGCAGATTTCTGAGTTTGAGGCCAGCCTGGTCTACAAAGTGAGTTCCAGGACAGCCAGGGCTATACAGAGAAACCCTGTCTCGAAAAACTAAAAAAAAAAAAAAAAGTGAATGGACATATAAGGCACATAGACTATTTAACTGAGACTTAGAATTTAGTAAATATTAGCTATTACGTGGAATAAAAATCTTTTTATATAACATAGCCCACCAATAAATACAATATTAAATATTTATGATAGAAATTAGAAGTGAAGATAGGAAATTGTGAAAATAAAATCATGAATAATTTCATTATTGGAATATAAATTTAAAAGTACTTTTTGTTAATTATTTTATGTTCATGGCTTATACAAATACTATTTTAACCTGTCATTTTTCTCCTATTTTATGACTGTTAGTGAGATTTCTATTATCTTTTTTAGTGACTACATGGTATATTAGTCCATATATATAAAATCATAAATTAGTGTCAGCTTTTGTATATTTATGTACTACTCAGTGTTTTGCTATTCTAAAATATTTCATTCAGGCATGGTGGTACATGTCTATAATCCTTTAAGAGTGTCAGGCAAGTGATTGCCAAGTTCAAGGCTAGACTGGACTACATATTAATTTCTAGGCTACCATGAAATATAAAAAGTTTCAGGTAACTAGGGGATACTTGGTGAGACCTTGTCTCCAAAACAAATGCAAGCAAATCCACCACCACCACCACTACTAAAACCCTCCAGAACAAAAAACAAAACTAAAAAACCAAAAAAAAAAAATCTCTAGAAACACACATTTAACATTTTAGTGTTAAATATTCATCTTTGGAATTCTCATAGGATTCCAGCTTGTGTTATAATAGAAAAAATCCTTTTCTTCAAAACCCCAAAGACTATATCTTTGAAGACCACCTGAGGCTCAGGTTTTAGCATACTACCTATATTAGTTATGATATTTATGACCTAACAGAGCCTTAGCTTGCTTCACAATGGACAAAGCCCTTTTTTTAATTTTTAAGACTTTTGTTTTTGAGAAGGAGCATGAGCTACTCAGGGTCCCCCCTCCCCAAACTTTTAGACATGAGCTTTCCAAATTGCTAAGGCTGTCCTCCAACTTTTAATCCTACTTTATCCTCCCTAGAGATAGTATTCTAGACTTGCAGTCACTGGACCTGGCTCCAAAACATATTTGTATTGACAAGTGGAATAGGATATGGCATATATAAACCCTTGATTCCTTGACAGCAATGCACAAATGAAAAATAAGGAATAGTTTGTTAATCTTCCTCTTTTTTTTTGTTTTTTTTGTTTTTGTTTTTGTTTTTGTTTTTGTTTTTTGTTTTTTTTTTTTGAAACAGGGTTTCTCTGTATAGCCCTGGCTGTCCTGGAACTCACTCTGTAGACCAGGCTGGCCTTGAACTCAGAAATTCACCTGCCTCTGCCTCCCAAACGCTGGGATTAAAGGCGTGTGCCACCACACCTGGCTTTTTTGTTGTTGTTTTGTTTGTTTGTTTGTTAATTTTCCTCTTATAGCTGGGTTCTATGTTGGTTTTCATTCTATTGTAATTATAAATGTAGATACTGAAAAAAATGTTCATTTGTGAGGTTATGGGGAAAATAGTTTTATAAATTTAGTGTGTATATGTGTATTTTTTTTTTTTTTTGGATTGTTTTCTAGTACAGGAAAAGGAGTAATTGCTATAGCGATTAGTTTCCCTGATAACCATTTCTACCAAACAATACCTATCTATAATTTTATCTTTTAGAATTACAAGATGAAAACTTAAAAGAATTAAGTGAAAAGAAGGATCATTTAACATCAGAACTTGAAGATATTAAAATGTCTATGCAAAGAAGTATGGTATGATTTAAAAACTGACTAGTGACTATTGTATGGTGTGTCTCACATAATCAGTTAACAAATACTATTGTTATTTAGTAAATTAATATGTAGTCCAGTCTAGCCTTGAATTTGGCAATCTCTTGCCTGACACTCTTAAAGGATTATAGACATGTATCACCATGCCTGAATGAAATATTTTAGAATAGCAAATAAATTCAAGTAAAATGTATTATGATTCAGAGATTCAAATAGAAAACTCAATTCTACTTTTAAAATGCTTTTAATAAGAGGCATTGGATGCTGGGCGTGGTGGCACACACCTTTGATCCCAGCACTCTGGAGGCAGAGGCAGGCAGATTTCTGAGTTCGAGGCCAGCCTGGTCTACAGTGTGAGTTCCAGGACAGCCAGGGCTATACAGAGATATCCTGTCTTGAAAAACCAAAAAAAAAAAAAAAAGAGGCATTGGATTAAACATACCTAAGTACTAATAGAATAACTCAAGCTAATAAAGAGTCATTAACAGTTCTAAGAGTAGAGAGAACTGTGTGGGCTAACTGCATGGGAAATCTCTGGAGGGATCAGAACTATAGAGAATGGTTACTTGAAATTTGATAGTGCATGGGTTATTTCAGTATGCCAAGAAAGGACAATGGGTAGGAGGAAGTATGGAGTGCAAAGGCAAACAAGTGTATAGAAACAGATGACTTAAGCCTTTAAACATTTTAGGCCTTTGCATTATTTTTTCTGTTTTGTGTTTTGTTTCAACCTAGAGCACTCAGAAGGCTTTAGAGGAAGATTTGCAGATAGCAACAAAAACGATTTATCAGCTCACTGAAGAAAAAGAAGCTCAGGTGGAAGAACTCAACAAAGCTAAAACTGCTCACTCATTTGTGGTGACTGAACTTAAAGCTACTACATGCTCCTTGGAGGAATTACTGAGAACAGAACAAAGAAGGTGAAACAGTTTTTAAACATATAAGTAAATACATAAAAATGATTTACTTTTGATATTCAGAACCATTAAAAATCAGGCATTCTTTGGAAAAGTCCCCAAGCATGCTTTGCCATGGGGTCAAGCTATATAGACAAGCCCTTAAATGTTGGTTCAGTGGTAGGGCATGTTTATTAATAGTGTGGACCAGTGCTTCTCAACCTTCTAATGTTGTGACCCTTTGATAGTTCCTCATGTTGTGGTGACCCCAACCATAAAATAATTTTCATTTCTCTTCAAAACTGTAATTTTGTGACTGTTATGATTTGTTATATAAATGTTTTTGGAGGCAGGTTTACCAGAGGGGTTGTGACCCACAGGTTGAGAACCACTGTGTATGGATTACTAGTGTCATAGGCATAATGTCCAGGTTAAAAAATTTATTTTACTGAGGTCTGTAGCCTTACTTCCAATGTATTAATTTAGCAACTATCTTGGAATAAAGTAAATACCACTCTATATGTGATACTCATTTGCTTTTAACCTAAATAGTATTTATTTAAAATTAGCAACTAGCTCTATTTTTCCTCGCTTTATGCAATTTTAATATAAAAGTATGTTGAGGCCTAGGTAATTATTTTTGTCCTGTTAGCATAATATTCAATTAAATTTGGCAGAGTAAATGAGAGGAACAAATTTCTCTCCCAACTTATATCCTGGATCTACTTAATTTTTCTTTTCTACTGTACATAGTGAGGAGAAAAATGTAACCCTTTAAGCTCTTCTATTATATATTTCTGATTAACTTGTCAAAGCAATTTTTAAATAATAAAATTATAAATTACTATAGAATGTTTTCCAATTACCTTAAATTTTTTTATTTACTAAAAACTTAAAAAAATAACTTTATGTGTATGGGTGTTTTTGCCTGCATGTATATTTGTGCATCACATGCATACAGTGCACACAAAGGCCAGAAAAGGGTGTTGAATATCTCAGAATTTGAGTTACAGACAGCTGTGAGCCCACTGCTGGGAATCAAACTCTGGTCCTCTGGAAGAGCAGTCAGTTCTTAGACACTGAGCCACCTCTCCAGCCCCTTATTTACTATACGTGTGTGTGTGTGTGTGTGTGTGTGTGTGTGTGTGTGTGTGTATGCGCGCGCGTGCGTGCATGCATGCTTGTGTGTGGAGATCAGAGAACAACTTGTAGAAGTAGGTTCTCTACTGGGCATTAAATTCAGGTTGTTCGCTTGGTAGCAAGCCCACTTACCAGTTGAGCTATCTCACCTCAGTTTTATGGTTTAAGGAAACAGAAAATAAGAAAAGCTTAAAATACATTTTTTAAATTTTGTTTTTGTTTTCCACACAGGGTTTCTCTGTGTAGCCTTCCCTAGTTGTCCTGAAACTTGTTCTGTAGACCAGGCTAGTTTCAAAGATCTGCCTACCTCTGTCTCCTAACTGTTGGGATTAAAGGTTTACACTACCACCACTAGCAGTTAAAATACAAATGATAAGACTTAAGATTTTAGGAAGATATAATTACAATTATAATTTTGATTTTTATACTGCCTTATACAGATTAATACTTAATGTTTAATTACTAATCTATTTTAGATACATCAGTTTTAGTTATTAGATGAATGGTACCTAAAATAATAATTTGAATTTTAAAATTTTCTCATAAGGTTGGAAAAAAATGAAGATCAACTGAAACTGATTACTGTGGAGCTCCAGAAGAAATCAAGTGAACTAGGTAAGATTTAGAGAGTAGTATACTTTGATAACATTAATCACTAATTATAAAAATAAATTTGGAGTTTTTGTTAAAATTTATTAAACTATTAACAAGCAGTTAAGACTACTTATTGCTCTTGCTCTTGTAGCTCCAGCTGGCCCAGATTTGTTTTCCCAATATGATGCTCACAACTGATTATAATTCTAGAGTCAGGGAATCTTATTTGGCCTCTTGGACAATATGCATGCATGTGGTATTTATACATACATGCAGACAAAATACTCATGTATATAAAATAAAAATAAATATAAAAATTAGGGAAAAATTCTAGTTGAATAGAGAATATTTCAATTGAAAAAAGCTGTTATATTTCTTGATGTGGTTTATAGATGTCTTAATACAAACCTGAGATGTTTGTGTTTGTTGTTTTAATTTTAGAATTCAAAGGCCTGAATAATCCTTAGGGAAATGTTGATTACATTTCAATTGAAGAAACAATTTTGAGGCAGGATCATATTTCATATTTCAGACTGGTCTTGAAATCTTGGTCCTTTTGCCTCATGACTGCTGGGATTACAGGAATGCATTACTTCCTGATTGATTTGTTTGTTTCTTTATATTTTTCTTAGGGTCTTGCTATGTAGCTCCAGCTGGCCCAGTATTCTCTGTATAGACTGGGGTAGTCTTGAACTTGCAGCAGTCTTCTTGCCTCTGCCTCCTAAGTGCTGGTATTACCAATGTGCACCATCACACCTGGCTCATCCTTCTATTTTGTGGATCCAGGGTTTAATGGAGTTGGATCATAAAATACTTTTAGGAAAAAATGATTTTATATTATATAAAACTGTTAAAATTCAAGAATGTACACAAATAAAACAGTTTTATAATTCTGTGAACTTAAAATTAGGTAGTTAAAACAGTTTTATAATTCTGTGAACTTAAAATTAGGTAGTTAGCTAATTTTAAGTCTATGCTTCATATTTATTAGGTTGAATATCTCCAAATATAGACAATTAAAAGATAAAACAAGTTGTTTTTCAATTTCTATTAAAAGGTATTTTTAATTACTATACCTGAATTGACAGGTATTTATTTATATTATTTTAATAATTTCTATAAAATTTTATATTAATTTGAATATTTGTATCGTTAATTGACTTAATTGTACAGCTAAAATAATTACAAGTAAAACTGCTTAATAATAATGCTTACTTAACATTTCATAAGTAGTTAGTTCCTAGGTTGATTTCCTTTTTAAAAAAATATTTTTATAAGCATATATTAATTATAGTCAGTGTGACTTTTTTTGTTTGTTTGTTTTGTTTTTCGAGACAGGGTTTCTCTGTATAGCCCTGGCTGTCCTGGAACTCACTTTGTAGACCAGGCTGGCCTTGAACTCAGAAATCTGCCTGCCTCTGCCTCCCAAGTGCTGGGATTAAAGGCGTGTGCCACAATGCCCTGCCGGACATTTTTATACATTGTAAATTTTGCTTGTGCCCCTTCCATTCCTGATAATCTTGCTTTTTCCAACTAGCTTTCTTTCTAGTTTCATGGTCTCTTTCTGTGTGTGTGTGTGTGTGTGAGAGAGAGAGAGAGAGAGAGAGAGAGAGAGAGACTGACTGACTGACTTAATGAGTTTTATTACAGTGTTTAGAGGAGTGTAGGTAACTGTGTTTATTGGAGCATAAGTACCTTATTCAGTGATTTCTTATCACTGAAGAAAATTTCTGTGCTATCATATCAGGTTTGGTTGAAGTATTGAACCATATTGATGCCTTTCCTTTTGCAGTCCTTACTTTCCCACTGTAGATTAACACTTGGTTATCTAACCTTGCAGTGTTTAGATAATTTTATTTATAACTTCTTAGCATAATTATTAAAGATGGTCAGGTATGATGGCATAACACTTGAGAGCAGAGACAGGTGGACCTTTGTGAGTTCAAGGCCAGCCATGTCTACATAATGAGTTCCAGGACATCCAGGGCTATATAGACAGACCCTGTCTCAGAAAACCAACTAACTTGGTTGGCATCGCAGTGGTGATGCATGCTTTTAATCCCAGCACTAGAGAGGCAGAGGCAAGCAGATGAGTTCACGGACAGCCTGGTCTACAGAGTGAGTTCTAGAATAGACAGAGATACAGAGCTAAACCATGTCTTGTAAAACCAATCCCCATGCCTCCCCCACCAACAAAAAACAACAACCAACCAACCAGCTAGCCAACCACCCCCACAAAACCCAGTTATCTAACCAACCAACCAACTAACCAACCAAAATCCAAATATAATAAAGACAATTTCTTTTATCTAATTAAAAAATTCCTTCAGCATACAAAGTATTATTTTAAAATCATTGCACTTACCTGCTGTCTTTAGAATTGTTGAATATTGTAGATTAAGGAATAGTCCTAGTACTTTTAAATATCTTTATTGCATATTTATAACAACTTTTTACTACTAAGTGTCTATTATATATCACATTGTAATTTCAATATTTTTTTTGTAATTTCAATATTTTGCCATACTAGAGTATTATGAGAAGTTTGTATAAGGAATTTTAGAACTGAAACAGCATTATGTGTATTGTGGGAACATGAAAGTAAAACACTGTGCTCTTGAGAAATCTTTAATTACTAAGAGGGAAAGGTTAAAGACAAAATAAAACCATTGGGGTAATAGTATCCAGAATGAGGGAGTATGCAAAAATTATGTTAAACTAAAAAGTGAAAATATCAAAACTTCTATTTTAAGTTATATTTATGATCAATATGATAATACGTATTTATATTACAGTTTTTAAAAGATAAATACATATTCATTTTTTTCTTTTATTCTTTTAAAAAATTAATTTATTTTTAAATTTTTTGCACTCCATATGCTATTCCCTGTCCCCTATCCATCCTCTGCTCTACATTCCACACCTCCTCCCTACCCCACCCTGTCTCCACATGGGCGCCCCCATCCCCCACCCCACCTGACCTCTATACTCCCTGGGCCTCCAGTCTCTGAGGGTTAGGTGCATCATCTCTGAATGAATACAGACCCAGAAGTCCTCTACTGGATGTGTGTTGGGGGCCTTATATCAGCTGGTGTATGCTGCCTGGTTGATGGTCCAGTGTTTGAGAGATCTTAGGGGTCCAGATTAATAATACATAATCATATTTTTTTACATATTTATGTATTTAAGTAAATGCTCAGTTTTCTTATTGAATGTTAATGTTGGTACAAAAGGAAGCAAAAGAGTAGGAAAGGTACTAAGGAAGAGTTAGATATTACTAGTAGATTTTAAGTATAAAGATTTAATTAAGTAGATTAAGGTATAGAGAGGCTTTGGGTAGTTGTGTTGATAGAATGTTGAAAATACTATGTATGGGAGTGCAATTTAAAAATTACATGTTAAGAGCACTGGTGGCTCATTCAGAGGTCTCAGAAACCACATGATAGCTGGTGCCCTCTTCTGTTTTGCAGGCATACATGTAAATAGAATACTCACATGCACAAATAAGTAAAAATTTAAAAAATATTTTAAAAGTGGGAAGATTATGCTGAAAAGATTTTATAAAATTAATACTAAATTCATAGAAATAACAATAAGCACTGTAAAGCACTACTTTTGCTGGTAGCAAGAAAGAAAGCTGTAAAAGCAAGAAAATAGGTGTAGGAATTAGAGAAGAAATATGAATAATTCAAAGTCTTAGTAATTTAAGGTGAAAAAAACAGTAGGGAATGTTTCATACAATCAAATATGACCCAGTTATACAATAAGACTGAGAATGACATTACAAAGTGCCTATTGTTGGATTTTGAGGTCATAAGATTATTAATATCATGGAAATAGTTATTAGTTTTACATGGAGTTAAACAATAGATATTTAATAAGCAGGAATTTAAAAGATAATATGAGAAATCAGATAGCTTGAAAGGGCAGAGAAGTTAATTAGGTATCTTTGTTTTTTTATTTATATAGGGTGCTTGGTGGGATAGAAAATAAGGATTTCTCTTCACAGAGTTGGTATGTTTTAGAACAGATAAAGTTACAGAAGAAGGGGATATTGAAATGCAAAGTGCAATGATCAGAATGAATTTGAAAGAAGATCAATTCTTATAAATTGGAAGAGAAAGTAATAAGCCAGATAGATTCAGGAAGTAATGAGTTTGGAAAGAAAAGGTACACACCCCATTCCAAATTATTTTATGTAGACTTATTGTTTATTTTGCTTCATGAGTTTTGGATTCATTTGGCTATGAGTTAACCTAGAAACATAAGTGTTAATATTTATCTATTATTACTTTTGTGTAGTTGATTTAGACTCTATATAAGCTTCCTTAAGTGTGTTAGTCTATCTTTTTTGAGGGGTATGTGTGTTCGTTTAGCAGGAAATAGTAGTAGTTTCTCCCTAGGCTTTATATCCTGTTCAGCCATAGGCTTTTGGCCTGATAATGGTGCCAGATATGGGTTGATTCTTCTTTTTAAATGTCATTATTGCTTATTTCTTCTCTTTCCTCCTTTTTAATCCAGCTATCAACACATTTTATTTTGTTTATTTTAGAAGAGATGACTAAATTTAAAAATAACAAAGAAGTGGAACTTGAAGAATTGAAAAACATATTGGTAAGTATATATTCTTTCTTAATAACATCCTGTAATTACTTTAAAAATAAATTTGAAATTAGTGGCCTATATTTTCAAATTATACATATTTCATTCTAATATTTCTCCTAAATTTAAAAATTTTACATTTGCTTTTGAACAAAACTGCAGTTTTGTATATATCTATCTTTTAGATTTTTATAAACTTTCTTGGCCAATATGTTTATAATGTTTAAATGTGTTCATAGCACACTTGAGCAAGTATGCATATTACGTTATACCACAAAGATTCAGTAAACAATAGACACATTTGTCCTACATCTTCCTGAAACTCTTTCATGTTTTTTTTTTCCAGTGTAATACTGGCTATGGGTTTGTCAAATATAGTTTTGCTACACTGAGATATTATCCTTCTATACCTAATTTATTCAAGGATGTTATCATGAATAGATGTTTACTTTTATCAAAGGCTGTTTCTGTGCCTGTTGAAATGATCATGTGATTTATACACTGGATTCTTTTTATGTGCTAGGTTATATTTATTGATTTGCCTTTGTTGAACCATTCTTGTATTACTGGAATGAAACCAGCTTCCTCATGGTACATAGTCTTCTTAATGTGATAAGATTTTGATTTGCCAGTATTTTATTGAAGTTTTGAACTTATGTTTGTTAAATATTTTGGTCTGTAGTTTCCTTTTTGTTGTCTTCTTACCAAGTTTTGGTAGAAGGATAATATAGGATTTATAAAATTATTTATAACATTATTTAAAAAATTCTGTGGACTGCTGGGAAGAATATATATTTAATAGCCATTGGATGGGATATTCTGTAAATGTGTATTAACATTTGATCTCTGATGCAGTTTTATTATGTGTTCAGTTTATTATATGCTTTTTTTGGTTTAGACGGTAAATGAACTGATGAAATTGAGCATTGAAATCACTTATTACTACTATATCTTGGTCTGTCCATACATTTGTGTCCAGTAGATTTTGTTTTATGAAGTTGGGTGCACTAATATTTGATGTATATTTATTTCCAATCATTATATCTCTTTGTTGGATTATCACCTTTATTAATTTGTAGTGACCTAGTTTTTGACTTGATGTCTGCTTTTTGAGACACTACTATAGGTCCCCTGCTTGTTTTCAGTTTCTACTTGCTTAATATGTCTTAAAAACCTGCTTAAAAAACTTAGTTTTTTTTTCATATTAATCTATATTTGCCAGTTAAGTGTGCTTCTTGAAGAGAATAGTTTTGTTTTTCAATCCAGTTATTTAATACATGGCTTTTCAACAAAATGGGTATAAGCAAAAATAGAGGGCATTTTGATATGAACAATTCAGCAAAACAGTAATAAGTTCTCTACTAGGGCCTATTATATTTTTAGTCATGAGTTTTTCCACTAGGTTTACCATACTAGGCAAGAAATCAGTCCTTGGACCAGGCTTCATACCTAATCACTTGGTTATCCCTATAACCGTGGATATCCACATTGTGCACTTACAGACACATCTTGGTAGGCAGATCAGTATTTTAATATGCAGCTTTTAGTGCTGGGAGAGTGATCATTGATGTCTTTTACTGAGGAACATGTATTTTTCTATCCCTTCCAACTAAAATTGGTTTCTTGGGTTGGAAGATTTTAGGCTTTCATATAGTTTTTTATGTATTACTTATTTTGGATAAGCCTTCTGCCACCTCCTCATTTCTCTATCTCTGCTACCCATGCACGACTGATTTATTCTCAATGAATGTGTTTACCCTTCTTTTTGCTCTGAAATACTCCTTCCACTATCCTCTATAGAAATGGCTTAGTAGTAATATAGTTTTTATAATGATAAATTTCACTTTCAATTTTCATAATACTTATTTATATTTTATGCCTGTGTGTGGATGTTTACATGTATATATGTAATCTACATATGTATATATGTAATCCACATATATACTTACGTGTCTGCAGAGGCCAGGAGAAGGTATATGATTCCCTGGAACTAGAGTTACACACATTGTGAGTCTCCATGTAGGTGCCATAAACTATTTTTTCTATGCTGTTTTTGTCTTCTTTGAAGACCTTGGTTACTTTTACAAGTAGATATCTGAATTATTTTTCTGGCATTTTTACCATTTAAAAATTGATTGGTTGGTTGATTGATTGTGTGTATCTGTGTGATAACATATGTGTGGAAATTAGAGGACAGATAACCATGTGGTTCCAGGGATCAAACTCAGGTCATCGGGTTTGGTGGCAAATTTCTTTACAAACTGAACCATTATATCAGCCAGTTAAATTTCATGTATCATATTGCCATGGTTTTTTTCATGATTATGTTTTGTGTATTATGATGTGTACATTTATTGATAGGGATATTTCTTCTGAGTTTATTTGGGGATCTCCTGAGTGAGCAAATTTCTTTTGATGGCTTAGTACTGCTTGTAGAGTGGCGAAAACAAACTTCTGTAACAGCTGAAATACCAGACAAACTAGAAAAGCAAGCAAGCACACTTAAAATTAATTAGTTGATTAATCGATCAATTATTTAATTAATTACTGATTAATTAATTATTTATTGGTTTTTCGAGACAAGGTTTCTCTGTATAGCCCTGGCTGTCCTGGAACTCACTCTGTAGACCAGGCTGTCCTCGAACTCAGAAATTGGCCTGCCTCTGCCTTTTCTTTTCTGGTCCAGACTATTTGGAGTTCTGTAGGCTTCTTGTATGTTTAAGGGCGTCTCTTTCTTTGGGTTAGGAAAGTTTTCTTTTATAATTTTGTTAAAGATACTTACTAGTTGGGAATCTTCACTCTTTTCTATTTTTATTATCCTTAGGTTTGGTCTTCTCATTGTGTCCTGAATTTCCTGACTGCTTTGGGTTAGGAGCTTTTTGCATTTTGTATTTACTTTGTTGTGTCAATGTTTTCTATGGTAACTTCTGCACCTGAGATTCTGTCTTCTATCCTTTGCATTCTGTTGTGATGCTTGCATCTAAGACTCCTGATCTCTTTCCTAGGTTTTCTGTCTCCAAGGGTGTCTCCCTTCATGTTTTCTTTATTGTTTCTATTTCCATTTTTAGATCTTAGATGGTTTTGTTCAATTCCTTCACCTATTTGGTTGTGTTTTCCTGTATTTCTTTAAGGGATTTTTGTGTTTCCTCTTGAAGGGCTTTTAGCTGTTTACTTGTGTTCTACTGTATTTATTTATATTTTATTTATTTTTTTTAAGATTTATTTTATTTTATTATATGTAAGTACACTGTAGCTGTCCTCAGACACTCCAGAAGAGGGAGCCAGATCTCATCACGGATGGTTGTGAGCCACCATGTGGTTGCTGGGATTTGAACTTATCACCTTCGGAAGAGCAGTCGGGTGCTCTTACCTGCTGAGCCATCTCACCAGCCCCTACTGTATTTATTTAAAGGAGTTATTTATGTCCTTTTTAAAATCCTCTATCATTATCATGAGATGTGATTTTAAATATGAATCTTGATTTTCCAGTGTGATGGAGTATCTATGACTTCCTGTAGTGGGAGAAATGGGTTCTGATGATGCCAAGTAGCCTTGGTTTCTGTTGCTTATGTTCTTTCCCTTGCCTCTCACCACTTGGTTATCTCTAGTGCTACCTGCTTTTGCTGTCTCTGACTGGATCCTGTCCCTCCTATGGTCCTAGTTGTGTCATAACTCCTCAGAGTCCAGCTGGGATGTATCAGAACTCCTGAGAGTCAAGATGCCTCTGATATCTTGAAATCCTGGTGTGACCAAGCTCCCAAGATCCTGTTGTGTCAGAGCTCCTGGGAGTCGAGCTTTCTCTGGGTTTTGCAGGGATTTTGGGGGAGCCAGATTCCTGGGTTTGCTCCTGGCACAGGTACAAGCTGGAAGGAACATGTGCCTGTGGCTGGGCAGGGTTTAGTCTTTCCTTGGTTCCTGTGGGGGCCCTAGTTACTCTAGGTTTTGGGAAAGATGTTGTGGCTGCAACTATGATCTTGAGTGTGTCAGATCTCCAGTGCTTTTTTTGTGTTCTATCTCCTGGGAGTCAAGCTTCCTCTGTGATTCTGTGATCCTGGGCATTTCAGAGCACCTGGGAGTTGGGCTCCCTCTGGGTGCAGTAAGAGTGGGTACAGAGCCAGCACCCCAGTTCTGCTCTGGGTGCACGTTCAGACCGGAAGGAACCCGTACCACTGGCTAAGTGGGGGGTTCCTGCATTCCTGGAATTTAGGGGTCCCGGTTACTCTGGGATTGGGGCAGATGTAGTGGCCTCTTCGTCTGTGATCCTGGGAGTGTTAGAGTACCTAGGAGTTGAGCTTTCTCTGGGTGTTGTGGGACTGGGTGAGGAGCCAGTGCCCAAGGTCTGCTCACTGCACAGGTTCCGATGGAAGGAATTGATGCCACTGGCTGGGTGGGGATTCCAGCATCCCTGGATCCTGGGGGACCCAGTTATTACTGGTGTTGGGGCAGATGTTGTTTCTTTTCACCTGTGCTGGGCAAGTTAGAGCCCCCATATATTGAGCTTCCTCTGGGTCACTGTAGTTCTTTATATTATTCTTTAGGCAGTTCAGTTATTTTCAATATGTATGTAGTTTGACAGTCACACTTTTTTTTTTCTACTGTGTTTAGGCAGAAGATCAAAAACTTTTAGATGAAAAGAAAAAAGTTGAGAAGCTTGCTGAAGAATTACAAGGGAAAGAACAAGAACTAACTTTCCTTTTGAAAACCAGAGAGGTTTGTTAAAGATACGTTTACGTTTGTTTATAATATTTTGTTAAGAGAATATAGATTTATAAAATATAGTATGGTATAGTTATTTGCTTTGTGAAGGGGTTCTTCACAATTTTTAAAAAAATTATGTGTTCTTATATTCAATGAGCTAATGACTGATTTAAAATATACTTAGGGAACCTTTATATTGTAATGTAGGTGAGAAAAGTCAACATTTCAGAAACCAACTTACTCAGGGGCTGGAGAAATAGCTCAGTGGTTAAGAGCACTGACTGATCTTCCAGAGGACATAAATTTCAGGAACCACATGGTAGCTCAGAACCATCTGTAATGCGATCCAATGCTCTCTTCTGGTGTGTCTGAAGACAGCAACAGTATACTCACATACAATAAATAAAATCTTTAAAAAAAGTTCAGCTTATGTATAATGTTACGGTTTATAATGATTCTATTTCTTGATGAGTATATCTTGATACCTTTAAATTTTAACCCTTTTTAATGATAATTTTTATAGTGCTTATATTTAAACTTAGCTTTTAATTTAAAGTATATTCATAGACCTTTACAAGAATTGGAACTGCTTTTTTTGGGTTTTTTTTTTTGTTTTGTTTTGTTTTGTTTTTGGACAAGTTTTCAGTTGCCAGCTAATGGACCCAGTTACAGGGAAAAAGTAGGTTGAAGAACGTGGGAGTTCTGCTAGGAGCCTTCTGGCTAACAGGAAACACATCTTTAATTTTAAGATCAGAACGTGACATCAGCTGACAAAACACAGACAGAGAAAGGCCTTTTCTGTTGTTTGTTTTGGCCTTTTACTCTTTTTTTTTGTTTTTTTCAACTTTTATTAGATATTTTCTTCATTTACATTTCAAGTGTTATCCAGAAAGTTCCCTATACCCTCCCCCCTCCCGGCCCTGCTCCCCTACCCATCCGCTCCCACCCCTTGGCCC
>LR749704.1:1864852-1892889 GCA_902729485.2 Mus minutoides
GTTCCTGATTTTTTTCCTATGGTTTCTATCTCCAGGGTTATCTCCTTTTGGTTTTTCTTAATTGTTTCTACTTCCATTTTTAGGTCCTGGATGGTTTTGTTCCATTCCATCACCTGTTTGGTATTCTTTTCCTGTAACTCTCTCAGTATTTCCTCTTTAAATGCTTTTAGTTGTTTATCTGTGTTTTCCTGTAACTCTCAAAGTTTTTCCTCTTTAAATGCTTCTAGTTGTTTATCTTTGTTTTCCTGTGTTTCCTTCTTATAATCCTCCATCATCATCATGACCAGTGATTTTATATCCATGTCCTGCTTTTCTGGTGTGCTGTTGTATCTAGGACTTGATGTGGTGGGTGAGTTTGGGTCTGGTGATGCCAAGTACCCTTGGATTCTGTTGCTTCTGTTCTTGTGCTTGCCTCCTGCCATCTCTGCCCGAGGAGACCTGGCGTTGGTGCAGACCAGAAAGGACCCGCTGTTCTGTCCTGGGCCTTTATCAATCTCTTGGCTGATGTCTCAAGTTCCACGAGATTGGGCTGGAAAAGAGGCTGTGTTCCCCTGCTCACCTCAGGTCCCAAGCTAGCTTGGGGAGTCCCGAAAGAGCCTAGGAGAGTGCACAGCACCTGTGGCCCGAGACCGGAGCTGGTGCTGGGCGGGCAGGACCAGACCGGAAGGGAGGGGCTGTTCTGCCCTGGGCCTCTATCAATCTCGCCCGCTGGTGTCTTAGGTTCCACGAGATTGGGCTAGAACAGAGGCTTTGTCCCCCTGCTCACTTGAGGTCCCCAGATAGCTTGAAGGGTCCCAGAGGAGCCTAAGAGAGTGCACAGCACCTGAGGCCTGAGCCTTGAGCTCCTGATCTTAAAGTCCTGGAGTTGCTGGGCTCAGAGGAAAATGGTGGGGTGGAGGGTGCTCTGGCTGGGAGAGGCCCAGCCTCCGGTGGGGCGGAGTTCTAGGATCCTGCCCCTGGGGGCAACCGCTGACCCACTGCTCCCAACACCACCTCTGCACTGCACTCACGTGTAACCCCGATGTGATCGATCTTAAAGTCCTGGGGTGTGTGAAGCACAGGACAGGCCCTAGCTGCGTCCACTGGGCTCAGAGGAGAGATGGTGGGGGTGGTGGGTGCTCTGGCTGGGCTGCTTTTTTTTTTTTTTTTAAATAATAGTAAGAACATCTTAGTCTCTAAGATACTGTTTGTTGGGCGGTGGTGGCACACGCCTTTAATCCCAGCACTTGGGAGGCAGAGGCAGGTGGATTTCTGAGTTCGAGGCCAGCCTGGTTACAGAGTGAGTTCCAGGACAGCCAGAACTATACAGAGAAACCCTGTCTTGAAAAAAGACAGTTTGACCACACTAATATACTTTCCCTTACTAATATAAAAGTTTAGTCCCAGTGTGGTCGTGGCACGCTCTTTTTCATTCTAATATTCTATAAGCAGGGGCAGTTGGTTTCTGTGTATTTGAGGCTATCTGTTTTGAATAGATTTCTAGGCTAGCCAGGGCTATATTTAGAGTCTGTCTAAGGAAACCATCAAACAGAAAAGTAATTAGCTAACAATAAGCAAAAGTAATATAAAATTTTAATTGGAATTACTTGGTTGAATAAAATCGTTAAAAATTATGCATCAACCTTTGAGCTTTAGGATGTCAAAATAGAATTTACTTATATTGAATTTGTCGTGGATAATTTTAAAAATTAAGGTGATTATTGCATTGTTTACTTAAATTTAAAATATTTAGCTGAACATGTTATTTATATCTATATATAATCCTAGGGAAAGGCAGGAAAATCAAGAGTTCAAAGTCAACCTCAAGACTACTGGTCTCAAACTCATCCTGGGCTGAATGAGACCCTGTCTTAAAAATAAATTTTTTTTAGGGCTGGAGAGATGGCTCAGTGGTTCACAAGAGCACTGATTATTCTAGAGGTCCTGAGTTTAATTCTCAGTAACCACATGGTGGGATCTATAATGGGATCCAATGCCCTCTTCTGGTGTCTGAAGACAGTGTACTCATAGACATAAAATAAATAAATCTTGTTTTTTAAACTTTTTTTTTTTAATATTTATTTTATTCATTTGAGTAAACTGTAGCTGTCTTCAGGCACACCAGAAGAGGGCATTGGATCACATTACAGATGGTTATGAGTCACCATGTAGTTACTGACATTCATGTCCTCTGGAAGAACAGTGTCTTAGTCAGGGTGTCTATTCCTGCACAGATATCATGACCAAGAAGCAAATTGGGGAGGAAAGGGTTTATTCAGCTTACACCTCCATACTGCTGTTCATCACTGAAGGAAGTCAGGACTGAAACTCAAGCAGGTCAGAAAGCAGGAGCTCATGCAGAAGCCATGGAGGGGGATGTTCTTTACTGGCTTGCTTCCCCTGGCTTGCTCAGCCTGCTCTCTTATAGAACCCAAGGCTGGCAGCCCAGAGATGATCCCACCCACAAGCCCCCCCCCCCCCATCACTAATTGAGAAAATACCTCACAGCTGGATCTCATGGATGCACTTCCCCAATTGAAGCTCCTTTCTCTGTGATAACTCCAGTGTGTCAAGTTGACACTCAAAACCAGCCAGTACAGTCAGTGCTCTTAACCATTGAGCCAGTGCTCTTAACCATTAAAATATTTTTAAAAATATTTTAATATCCTGCCAAATTTTCTCTAATGTATTGCTTGATTACTTAGAGAAACCATATCTATTTTTAGTTTTTCTTTGTTTTTGAGACTGTCTGTGGAGCTCCTGCTTTCCTGGAACTCAACTATGTAGACCAGGATAGTTTTGAACTTATAGAGATCTACTTGCCTTTGCCTCCTGAGTTTCCAGGATTGTGCCACTATGCCCAGCCTAACTATGTCTTTTATATGAAAAAAAAAACTGATAGAACAGCTGTCAGTAAATATATACATTTATTTTACAGAAAGAAGTCCATGATTTGCAAGTACAAGTAACTGTCAATAAAACAAGTGAACAGCAGTATTTAAAACAGGCTGAAGAAATGAAAACTGAGCTTGAAAAAGAGAAGTATGTTTTTCACCTAACTACATACAGTTAATTACTAAGCTTTATGGTAAAAGTAAATAGTGTTTAGTATTTATATCAATGGATTTGAAATCGTGTTTTATTCCTACTTAAAGCCAGGCATGATGGTGCACAAATGTAATCTAAGTGCTCTGGAATTGAAGCAAGAGAATTACAATTTTTGTTTTTGTTTTTGTTTTTGTTTTTCAAGACAGGGTTTCTCTGTATAGCCCTGGCTGTCCTGGAACTCACTTTGTAGACCAGGCTGGCCTCAAACTCAGAAATCCACCTGCCTCTGCCTCCCGGTGCTGGGATTAAAGGCATGCGCCACCACGCCTGTCGAGAATTACAAATTTAAGGACTGTGCTTTGTAGTGAAAAGCTTTGTGTCAGGAAAGTTTGTATCATTTACGTAAAATAACAAATTTAAATAATTTCATATCAGTATATAGTTTTTTCTCTTGGTGTTTATGAACATTGGTTCAAGAAAACCTGAACATACACAAATCTGTAGATACTCAAGTCCTATATACAAACAGTACAGTGCTTGCATATAAAGTATAAACATTCTCTTTCAAGTAAGTTTTAGCTCGCTTTTAAACTACTTATAGTATTGAAAATTCTATGTTAAATTCTACTGTTTTACTGTATTCATGAAATAATGGCAAGAAGTTTATATGCTCAGTCCAGACATACTTTCCTGAACAGTTTCAATCTCTAGATGGATAAGCCCATGAATGTGGAATTTTAACATACAGAGGGTCTAACATTAATTTGGGGGGAGGCATTTAGTTTCCCATAAAAATTATATGTGTTGATAAAACTTCAATATAAAAATTTATATGCTGGATGTGGTGGTGCACACCTTTAATCCCAGCACTTGGGAGGCAGAGGCAGGTGGATCTCTGAGTTTGAGGCCAGCCTGGTCTACAGAGTGAGTTCTAGGACAGCCAGGGCTACACAGAGAAACCCTGTCTCGAAAAAACAAAAACAAAAACAAACAAAAAATTATTTCTGAGGTTGGAGAGATGGCTCAGTGGTTAAGGGCACTGATTGTTCTTCCCAAGGTCCTGAGTTCAAGTCCAAGCATCCGTATGGTGGCTCACAACCATCTGTAATGGGATCCAATTCCCTCTTCCTTCTGGTGTGTCTGAAGACAGCTACAATGCATTCTCATATATTGAGTAAATAAATAAACAAATATTTAAAAAAATTATTTCTGTGAATTGTATCTTGGGTATTCCGAGCATTTGGGCTAATATCCATTTATCCATGAATGCATACCATGTGTGTTCTTTTGTGATTGTGTGTTCTTTTACTTCACTCAGGATGATATTTTCTTGTTCCATCCATTTGCCTAAGAATTTCATGAAGTCATTGTTTTAATAGCTGAGTAGTACTCTGTTGTGTAAATGTACCACATTTTCTGTATCCATTCCTCTGTTGAAGGACATCTGGGTTCTTTCCAGCCTCTGGCTATTATAAATAAGGCTGTTATGAACATAGTGGAGCATGTGTCCTTGTTATATGTTGGAACATCTTTTGAGTATATGCCCAGGAGTAGTATAGTTGGATCCTCAGGAAGTTCAAGAAGAAGGAAGACCAAAGTGTGGGTGCTTTGGTATTTCTTAGAAAGGGGAACAAAATACACATGGGAGCAAATATGGAGATAAAGTGTGGAGCAGAGACTGAAGGAAAGGCCATCCAAAGACCTGGGGATCCAAACCATTTATAGTCACCAAACCCAGACACTATTGTGGATGCCAAGAAGTGCTTGCTGACAGGAGCCTAATATAGCGTCTCCTGAAAGGCTCTACCAGAGCCTGACAAATACAGCGACAGATGCTTGCAGCCAACTATTGGACTGAGCACGGGGTTCCCAGTGGAGAAGTTAAGAAAGGACTGAAAGAGCTGAAGGGGTTTGCAACCACATAGCAAGAATAATAATATCAACTGGCCAGACCCCTCTCCCCCTCCAGAGCTCCCAGGGACTAAACCATCATCCAAGGAGTAAACATGGAGGGACCCATGGCTCTAGCTGCATATGTAGCAGAGGATGGCCTTGTTAGGCATCAATTTGAGGAGAGGCCCTTGGTCCTGGGAAGGCTCAATGCCCCACTGTAGGGGAATTCGAGGGCAAGGAGGCAAAAGTGGGGGGGGGGGGGGGGGAACACCCTCATAGAATCAGGGGAGTGGGGATGGGATAGGGGGTTTGGGGGGAGGAATTGGGAAAGGGGATAACATTTGTAATGTAAATAAAATATCCAATAAAAAATTTAAAAAATAATTAAACAAAATATTTTTATTGTTATCTAAATATTCAATGGAATGATTTCACTTATTCAGCAAGTTTAGTTTGGTAGTAAGGATTTATTATGGGGAAAGAAGTAAATTTAAATGCATGTTGATGGTAAATGTTTATTTTTATTTTGATTGCTTCTTAGGAATAGATAGAATGACAAGTCAAGTATTAGGTATGATGCCTCTTGCTTGGAATTCTAACATTTGGGAGGCTGAGGAAGAAAGGTTGGTATGAGTTTGAGGCCAGCTTAGTCTACATCATGAGTCCCAAGCCTCACCCTTTTTTTTTTTTTTTTTTTTTTTTTTTTTTTTTTTTTTTTTTTTTTTTTTTTTTTTTTTTTTTTTTTTTTTTTTTTTTTTTTTCTGAGACAGGGTTTCTCTGTATGGCCCTGGCTGTCCTGGAACTCACTCTGTAGACCAGGCTGGCCTCGAACTCAGAAATCTGCTTGCCTCTGCCTCCCAAGTGCTGGGATTATAGGCGTGTGCCACCACGCCCGGCTGCCTCACCTTTTTCTTGTAGCTCCATTCCCTCCTGATAGTCTTTCAACAGGTTTTTTTTTTTGAGACCTTTTAAATTCATTTATTAATAATCCCCTTAAGAATTTTTCTGAGTTCGGGGCCAGCCTGGTCTACACAGTGAGTTCCAGGACAGCCAGGGCTACACAGAAAAACTCTGTCTCAAAAAACCAAAAAAAAAAAAAAAAAAAAAAAGAACTTACATTATTCTTGCTATATTTGCTTTTTAATCTCTCATTACTTAGGGGGGGAAAGCCTGTATTTTCTCTGCTGAGTTTCCAATATTAAGTAGGAGGAAGCAGTAGGTACTTCTGAGATCATTTGTTATTGCCACTCCCTACAAATGGATACCGGCTTTAGCTAATAGCAACAATAATTTCTCTTTCACTATGGAACATTTGCGACTTTGTAAGAATGGTTGCATTTAATTACAAATATTTCATGCTTCAAGGTCCATTCTAATTAAAGTTTCAGAAGTTTGAAATAGACTATTAGCTATAGAGCAATTATGTGGAAAATATGTGCTTTATATTTTTTTAAGTAATGAGAGTGTTGAGAATATACATAGAAATATGTGTGACATGAAATGTTAATATAGAAATAATTTATATATTTGAACAGATAATGTAATGAAGCAGCATGAAAATATAACTTTGCTTCAAGAATTAATGGCCAATATTATTTATATCCTGCCTATTCCTTCTATCAAGATTATTTTGAGGGGCTGGTGAGATGGCTCAGTGGGTAAGAGCACCCGACTGCTCTTCCGAAGGTGATAAGTTCAAATCCCAGCATCCACATGGTGGCTCACAACCATCTGTAATGAGATCTAGCGCCCTCTTCTGGAGTGTCTGAAGACAGCTACAGTGTACTTACATATAATAAATAAAATAAATCTAAAAAAAAAGATTATTTTGAATTAAATTTTATATATCTCTTATTTAATTCTTTCTATATGACATATTTTTTAAAAACAGACTTAAGAATACTGAATTAACTGCAAGTTGCGACATGCTTTTGCTTGAGAACAAAAAATTGGTACAAGAAGCAAGTGATATGGCCCTAGAACTCAAGAAACGTCAAGAAGATATCATTGTGAGTTGGCAGAGTTATCAGTGACTTTTTTTTCTTACCTTCAAAAGTAGAGGGACTTTAAAATATATGATTACTGATTACCCTTTTAGCTTAAAAAGTTTCATTATTTCTGAGTTGATTTTTTTTTTTGAGGAAAAATTGAATACTATTCTGTGGTATGATGATACTGGACTACAAAAATTAGAGACTCCCAATATATGAAGTTAATATAATTTTAAGCATTAACAGTTGTATTTAGTAACATTATATTTAGTCATAGATATCTATGGAAGATATAATATCTTTTCATTTTTCTTCAAGAACATATGAATATAAAAATAGTGAAAGTAATATTTTAATATTTTAAATAAAATATATGCCATATATTTGATAACGTGATAAAGTGTTATTTGAATTCATCAGTTCACTTCTGCCTTATGGAAGAGAAGTTGTCAGAGAACAATATTGATTTTGGTCCTTGAAAGATAAATTATGAATTTTGTTGATAATGATTAATGAAACATGAATAACATATAAAGCCTCAGAGTACCACTAGAAAATCAAACATTTTATTAACTGCTATATTATTAGGATTGTTACCAGTACAAGTCTATAAAAAAGAATTATACAAATTAAATAGCTCACTGTCTTAGTTTGTATTCTATTTCTGTGATAAAACAGTATGAAAGAAGTAGCTTGGGGTCAGGGGAAGTAGGTTTGTGGGGCAAGTGCAACTGGGTAGGATGGGCCTGAAACAAGAGTAAGGTCAAGAAGTGTACAAAACCCTGAAAATTTCATCTTGAGACCAAAATTGTGAAACCAGCAGGAATAATGATGGCTTCCTCCCTATTCTCAACCTTCATACCCCAGGGCACCTAGTCTCATAATCCCCCACCTCCATCCTTTTCGGGGAAGTCATAGTAGTCTCTTAGCCAAATTACAGGTTTAAGCACCCAGAATCCCTCTTCATGCAAATAAATCATTCCCAGCTCCTCAGCTCTAGCTCATTATGTACACTCACCCAAGGTTTATATAGATAGCCCTTGTTACCCTGGAATAAAAAGACCTGCTGTTTATGGAATATCTAGAAGAGCTGTTTTACATGCCCCCTCCCCATAAAAAGAGCTCACAATTAATGGTGCCTGAATACCCTGATGGCACAGACCCACAGAAGTTTATTTGGCTTATAGATCACAAGCATAGTCCATCATAAAGGGAAGTCAAGGCAGGAGCTCAAGGCACTAATCTTGAAGTAGGAAGTAAAGCAGAGGGCCTGGAGAGATTGTTCCTTAGGGTTTGTACAACCTGCTTTTTAATAGATGCTAGGACACCTGCCCAAGGACAGCACTGAGGTCAGTGGGCTCAGCCCTCCCACATTAATTCTCAGTGAAGAAAATGTCTCAGACTTGTCTAAGGTCAATTTTATGAAGGCAGTTTTTTGACTCTAAGTTGTGTTAAATTGACTAAAAAATAATTAGCACACTCATGTTATTGCTTTTTTTTGTATAATGAAATAAAATTTATGCTGACAGATGAAGGTTTTAAATATTAATTTCACTTGTTTTGTTGAAGAAAAATGATTAACATAAGCATTGTTGATTATTTTCATAGAATTGCAAAAAGCAGGAAGAAAGGATGTTGAAACAAATAGAAAATTTGGAAGAAAAAGAAATGCATTTAAGGTAAGAGTAATGAGTTTGTCTGAAAAAGGATTTTAGAATATTTTTTATTGTTGACTATTATATAAAATGAAAATGTTAGGTATAGGTTAATGTTTTAAAATCTTGCCTAAAATTATAATAAATGTATAGTTCAATAATTAAAAGCAAAATTATATTTAGTACTGAAACAGTGAAATTATATGAAAATTATTTTAAAGCATCATAAACCTAATTAATTTTTTAAAGCTTAAAAAAATTATACTAACTGCATCTAGAATTTGGAATAAAAAATTTAAAACCACTTTTTTTTTTTTGGTTTTTCGAGACAGGGTTTCTCTGTGTAGCCCTGGCTGTCCTGGAACTCACTTTGTAGACCAGGCTGGCCTTGAACTCAGAAATCCGCCTGCCTCTGCCTCCCGAGTGCTGGGATTAAAGGCGTGTGCCACCATGCCCGGCTCTAAAACCACTTTTAAGAGCATTACTATTATATAATATTAGAATATTTATCTTTACTTTTTAAAAAATATATTTAACTCTTACTCATAATCATATAAAATCTTATATTCTCACTTAGTATTTTCAGCATTGTATTTCTTGATTTTTTATAATTATATATTTGTATATGTAATAATTATTTTGGGATATTTACTATTTTGTATTTTTTACTATTATTAACAATACTGAAGTAAAACAAGGCACACATTTATTTTCTTTATTTTAAATTTGAGAGAATTAACTTTTTTGAATTTATTAAGATCATAGAAATAATGGTTCCAGTGCCTTGGTAATTAATTGGATTCTAGTAATTTCTATTAATTGTAAAATACAGCCAAGATCATGTGAAGGAACTATTTCCAAAATGTTTCAGTTGTTATCTGGTATCGTTTTCATGATGTCATTATGTTTTGCATGTGATTTATACACTGGATTCTTTTTATGTGCTATGTTATATTTATTGATTTGCATATGTTGAACCATTCTTGTATTACTGGAATGAAACCAGCTCCATCATGTTACATAGTCTTCTTAATATGATATGATTTTGATTTACCAGTATTTTATTGAAGTTTTGAACTTACGTTTGTTAAATATTTTGGTCTGTAGTTTCCTTTTTGTTGTCTTCTTATCAAGTTTTGGTAGAAGGATAATATAGGATTTGTAAAATTATTTATAACATTATCTAAAAAATTCTGTGGACTACTGAGGAGAAATATATATTTAATAGCCATTGGATGGGATATTCTGTAAATGTGTATTAATATTTGATCTCTGATGCAGTTTTATTATGTGTGCAGTTTATTATATGCTTTTTTTTGGTTTAGACGGTAAATGAACTGATGAAATTGGGCATTGAAATCACTTATTACTACTATATCTTGGTCTGTCCATACATTTGTGTCCAGTAGATTTTGTTTTATGAAATTGGGTGCACTAATATTTGATGTACGTTTATTTCCAATCATTATATCTCTTTGTTGGATTATCACCTTTATTAATTTGTAGTGACCTAGTTTTTGACTTGATGTCTGCTTTTTCAGATACTACTATAGGTCCCCTGCTTGTTTTCAGTTTCTACTTGTTTAATATGTCTTAAAAACTTTCTTTAAAAACTTAGGTTTTTTTTTTTCATATTAATCTATATTTGCCAGTTAATTGTGCTTCTTGAAGAGAATTTTGTTTTTCAATCCAGTTATTTAATACATGGCTTTTCAACAAAATGGGTATAAGCAAAAATATGTAGAGGGATTGATGATATGAACAATTCAGCAAAACTGTATGGTTCCTTTCTGCTCCTGGCTATTTCATGCCCCTAAGAATGGTGGTTGAGTGAGACCCAGGGGCAGGAAGGAATTACAGAGTAGTCTTCTGTGACAAAGAAAATACCTAGAAAAGTCTGTGCTTGAATTTCAGAAACAGTAGGCTTCATACATTATTTTTTTTATAGTTTTTAATAAACCAAGTGTAAGATAAAAAGTAAAAATAATTCAAATGCCAGACCATGACATGCCATCCCACCAAAGCTTCTAATTTTAGTCTCATTCCATTCATATTCTCAGAAGTCCTTGATCCACTTGAACTTGAGCTTTGTACAAGGTGACAGTTAGACCAGCATCATTTATTGAAGATGCTTTCTTTTTTCCATTGTATATTTTTGGTGTCTTTGTCAAAGATCAAGTGACTGTAGGTGTGTTGTTTTATTTATGGGTCTTCAATTCTATTCCATTGATCATGTCTGCCTCTGTGCCAATACCATGCAGTTTTTTTTTTATCACTATTGCTCTGTAGTAAAGCTTGAGGTCAAGAATGGTGATTCCCCCAGCTGTTCATTATTGTTAAGAACTGTTTTCACTATTCTGGGTTTTTTGCCTTTCCAGATGAATTTGAGAATTGCTCTTTCAATGTCTTTGAAGAATTGTGTTGGGATTTTGATGGAGATTGCATTGAATCTATAGATTGCCTTTGNCCCTGTACTGGGGCATATAAAGTCTGCATGACCAAGGGGCCTCTCTTCCCAATGATGGCCAACTAGGCCATCCTCTTCTATATATGCAGCTAGAGACATGAGCTCAGGGGGTACTAGTTAGTTCATGTTATTCTTCCACCTATAGGGTTGAAGACCCCTTCAGCTCCTTGGGTACTTTCTCTAGCTCCTTCCTTGGGAGCCCTGTGTTCCATCTAATAGCTGACTGTGAGCTTCCACCTCCATGTTTGCCAGGCATTGGTATAGCCTCCTACGAGACAGCTATATCCGGGCCCTTTCAGCACTATCTTGCTGGCATATGCTATAGTGCTTTGATTTCTTTCTTGAAAAACTTGAAGTTATTGTCATACAGATCTTTCACTTGTTTGGTTAGAGTTACCCCAAGATATTTTATATGGTTTGAGACTATTATGAAGGGAGTTGTTTCCCTAATTTCTTTCTCAGCCTATTTATCCTTTGAGAAGAAGAAGACTACTGACTTGTTTTAGTTAATTTTATATCAGTTTGCTGAAGTTTTTTTTTTTTTTTATCAGCTCAAGAAGTTCTCTGGTAGAAGTTTTGGGGTAGCTTATGTATACTGTCATATCATCTGTAAATAGTGATACCTTTATTTATTCTTTGCCAGTTTGTTTCCCCTTGGTCTGTTTTTTGTCTTATTGTTCTAGCTAGCATTTCAAGTACTTTATTGAATAGATATGGGGAGAGTGGGCATCCTTGTCTTGTCCTAGATTTTCGTGGGATTGCTTCAAGTATGTCTTCATTTATTTGATATTGGCTGTTGGTTTACAGTAAATACCTTTTATTATGTTTTGGTGTAGGCCTTGAATTCCTGATCTCTTCAATACTTTTAACATGAAGCAGTTTGTATTTTGTCAAATGCTTTTTCTGCATCTAATGAGATGATCATGTGATTTCTTTCTTTCGAATTTGTTTTTATAGTGGATTATGTTAATGGATCTTTGTACATTGAACCAACCTTGCATCTCTGGGATGAAGCCTACTTGATTGTGGTGAATGATGGTTTTGATATGTTCTTGGTTTCAGTTTGCAAGAATTCTATTGAGTATTTTTGCATCGATATTATATAAGCAAGATTGGTCTGAAGTTCTCTGTTTTGGTTGGGTTCTTGTGTGATTTAGGTATCAGAGTAATTGTGATTTTATAGAATGAGGCAGTGTTCCTTCTGTTTCTATATTATGGAATAGTTTGAGGAGTATTTGTATTAGGTCTTTGAAGGTTTGGAAGAATTCTGTACTAAATCTGTCTGGCCCTGGGCTTTTTTTGGTTGGGAGGTCTTTAATGACTTCTTCTATTTTCTTATGGGACATGGTCCTTGTTAGATAGTTTACCTGCTCTTGATTTAACTTTGAAATGTGGTATCTGTTTAGAAAACCATGCATTTCATGTAGATTTTAAAGTTTTGTTGAGTATAGGCTTTTGTAGTAGGATCTGATGATTTTTTTGAATTTCCTAGATTTCTGTTGTTATATCTCCCTTTTCATTTCTGATTTTGTTAATTTGGATACTGCCTTTGGATCCTTTAGTTATTTTTGGTAGGGGTTTATCTGTCTTGTTGATTCTCCCAAAAAAACAGCTTTTAGTTTTGTTGATTCTTTGTACAGTTCTCTTTGTTTCTATTTGGTTGCTTTCTGTCCTGAGTTTGACTATTTCCTGCTATTTACTCCTCTTGGGTGTGTTTGCTTATTTTTTGTTCTTTAGCTCTCAGGTGTGCTATTAAGTTGCTAGTGTATGCTCTCTCCAAGTTTCTTTTTGGAGGCACTCAGAGGTATGAGTATTCTTCTTAGCACTACTTTCATTGTTTCCCTTAAGTTTTGGAATGTTATGCTTTCATTTTCATTGAATTCTAAAAAGTCTTTAATTTTTTTCTTTATTTCTTCATTGACCAAGTTATTATTGAGTAGAGTGTTGTTTAGCTTCCATGTGTATGTGGGCTTTCTGTTGTTTTTGTTGCTGTTGAAGACCAGCCTTAATTTATGGTGAGCTGATAAGATGCATGGGATTATTTCAATCTTCTCATATCTGTTGAGGCCTGTTTTGTGACCAATTATATGGTCAATTTGGAGAAGGTACCATGAAGTTGTGAGAAGAAGGTATATTCTTTTGCTTTAGGATAAAATGTTCTGTAGATATCTGTTAGATCCATTTGGTTCATAACTTCTATTTCACTGTATCTTTGTTTAGTTTCTGTTTCAATGATCTGTTCATTGGTGAGAGTAGAGTGTTGAGGTCTCCCACTATTATTGTGTGGGGTTCAATGTGTATTCTGAGCTTTAGTAAAATTTATTTTATGAATGTGTGTGCCTTAGCATTTGGGGGACAGATGTTCAGAATTGAGACTTTCTCTTGGTAGATTTTCCCTTTGATGAATATGAAGTGATTTTCCTCATCATGCTTGATAACTTGTGGTTGAAAGTCTAGTTTTTTTTTGATATTAGGATGGTAAGTAACTACAGCTTGTTTCTTGGGACTGTTTGCTTAGAAGACCTTCTTTCCATCCTTTTACTCTGAGATAGTGTCTGTCTTAATTATTGAGATGCCTTTCTTTCTTTCTTTCTTTCTTTCTTTCTTTCTTTCTTTCTTTCATTCTCTTCTTTCACAACAGATTTTTTTTTTTGGTCAAGGAGCAGAGTACACAGACATTCCAATTCTTATCACACATACCCAAAAAGAGCCATATATTGTGTTCAAGTACCCAAATTCTGAAGAGTCACATTGTGTTCATATATGTAAGTGACAAGCCATGTATTGTTTTTCTTTGAACTTATTCCAGTGATGTTCCAGCCTCAAACTTGGCAAGTTTCCCTAAGAGCTCTTATAACAACCAAATGCTCATAATCCTCAGTTCCACTAACTTAACAATTTTATGCCACACACAGAACATACTCAAAATTTCCATCTTTTACAGCACATTACCACAACTGTTAGGAAAATGGACTTCCATGACCACAGACATCACAGTTCTGACAGGGCAAGGATCAGGACTGCTTTTCTTACAAAATGGTGCTCTTAGAGTCTGCATGACCTCTGACCAGGATGGTCAGCCACTTCAGCCTGTTTGCCTTTGCTCTTCTCTTCCCTTTTATCTGCACTATTTTGCCTGATGCTTTATATTTTTCCGGCTTTGAGTCAACCTTTGCTGGGGCAGGCTTGGTCAACAGCCTCAGGGAGGGGTGCTTGGGCTCAGCCTTTGCTGCTCTATCCATGCTAACTTTCCACTTGGGCATTGTGGCTGCACAGTGTGGGAGATGCATACATCATTGAGCTGCACTGCTTAGTTGCCACCACTAGAACGGCTGCAACCCATCCTGTGTGTTTCTTGTATGCAGCAAAATGCTGAATCTTGTTTGCATATCCAGACTTTTAGCTTATGTCTTTTTATAGATGAGTTGAGTCCATTAATATTGAGAGAGATTAAAGACAGATGACTTTTGGTTCCTGTTTTGTTTGTTTTTGTGTGCTTGTGGTTCTTTCCTTTTGGCTTTGTTGTGAGATGATTAAGTATCTTGTCATTTCTTTAGTGTAGGTACCCTCCTTGTTTTCCTTCTAGAATCTTCTGTAGGGCTGGATTGATAGACAGATACTGTCTGAATTTGGTTTTGTCCTGGAATATTTTGGTCTCTCCATCTATGGTAATTGACAGTTTTGCTGGGCTGTCATTTAGTTTTACTAGCCTGGGCTGACATTTGTGTTCTCTTAGAGTCTGCATAACCTCTGACCAGGCTCTTCTGGCTTTTAGTGTCTCTGTTGAAAAGTCTGGTGTAATTCTGATAGGTCTACCTTTGTATGTTACTTGGCCCTTTTCCCTTGCAGCTTTTAATATTCTTTCTTTGTTCTGTGCATTTAGTGTTTTGATTATTAAATGATGAGGGGATTTTCTTTTCTGATCCCATTTATTTGGTGTTATATAGACATCTTACACCTTTATGGCCATCTCTTTCTTTAGTTTGGGGAAGTTTTCTTCTATGATCTTGTTGGAAGATGTTCTCAGGTTCTTTGAGCTAGGAATCTTCATTCTCCCCTATCCCTATTATTCTTAGATTTGGTCTTTTCATTGTGTCCTGAATTTCCTGGATGTTTTGGTTTAGAAGTTTTTTATGTTTTGAATTTTCTTTGACAGTTGTGTCAATCTCTTCTACAGTATCTCCTACACCTGAGATTTTCTCTTCTATCTCTTGTATTCTGTTGGTGATACTTATATCTGTAATTCCTGACCTCTTTCCTAGGTTTTCCATGTCCAGGTTTGCCTTTATTTGTGTTTTCTTTATTGTTTCTACTTCCACTTTTAGGTCTTAGATTGCTTTACTCAATTCCTTCACCTGTTTAAAATTTTTAAGAAAAAATTATATCCTGGATTCAGTTTTTAAAAAATCAAATCACTTGATTACATTACCAGTGTTGTAATAGTGATACAAAGGAGAACAAATAGAGAATAATCTTCAAGTGTCCACTGAGAAAATTACTAATATTTTCATCTGTAATATACAATAATTTAATGAAGGTGTTAAAAATTAATATATGAATATGACACAAAATTCCAAAGGACAAAGGAGCACATGGATCAAGAACGATATCTTTCATTTGTCTTTTGCCTTTTTGCTGTCTAGTTTCTCTTACCCAGAACATCACTACTCCTCTGTTTCTGGAGATTCTCTGAACATGTACAATGATGTATGTATATGTAAATATCATTAAAATAAATTGTACTTTTATTTTAAATTTATTTGTGTAGAATTTTATATATGCATTAGAGTGACTAAGAAGAGAAAAATGAAATATTTTTAAAGTTTTTAAAAGTAGGAAACTGATAACAAGGATGCATATAATTTAAAGATAAATCTGTATAGTAACTTAAATTTAGGAATAGAAATATGCCTATTAATAGTCAGACATAAAAAGTTACTAATCAAAATAAGAACTCAAACTTAAAAAAATTATAAACGATCATTAAAAAAAGTCTTAGATAAAATGAAAATATGGTTTGGATTATGATGCTATTCTCTTGCATTTCCTTTTAGGGATGAACTGGAATCAGTAAGAAAAGAGTTCATACAGCAAGGAGATGAAGTTAAATGTAAATTGGACAAGAGTGAAGAAAATGTATGTTATATTTAACAATAAGATTAGATTCAAAATTTTAAGTTATAAAAGCAATATAGACAATAAAGTGACATGTACTACTGTATAAATAACTAGTGATTTAGGTACTAAGCCATTAATATTTAAAATGTGGGTTAAAAGAGGCTAGAGAGATGGCTTAGTCATTGAAAGCACTTGCTCCTTTTGTCAAGGAGACCCCCAGGTTCAGTTCTCAGCACCCGCATGATTTTTAACTCTCTGAAACTCTAGTTCTGTGAGATACAGTACTATATTATGGATTCTGCAGACACTGAACACATGTGGTATATATACAAAAAAGCAAATCACTTAAAATCCTTAAATGATAGGGGCTAAATAGGGGTGTTTTGCTTATGATATATATTTTTCAGAAGTCATAATTCTAAACATATTTGAAAGATGTTCATTTAAGTTTCTTTTTCTATTTTATGTGTATCGGTTTTCTGCCTGAGTGAATGTCTGTGCACCTTGGACATGCTTGGTGCTCGTGGAGGCCAGAGATCCCTTGGAACTCAAGTTATGGTCATGAGATACCAGTAGGTGCTGGGAAATGAAGAGTAGCTAGGACTTAGCTATTAAGGCATATCTCTGGCCTCAAATGTTCGTTCAGTACTTAATTTTGACTTACATTTCTAGGCTAAATAAAGGTTCATACTAATATTCTAAAAATATTCTAAAAATCCCAGCATGGAATTTCTTCCCTCCTTTGACCATATATGTTTCCAGATTAAAGAAACACAGTTTTATATTTTAAAAAATGCCTTAGGCAACACAATAGCATGTCCCAGCCACTGCCAATCTGCCCACTCTCAAAGGGCACATTGTGATTCAGAGTCTGTTGTAAATCATGAGCCTCTCCAGCAGGGTGAAGGCCATGGATCTCATTTCAGATTAATACTGTTTGGTTTTTCTGTTTTTTATGAGATGAGGTCTCATTGTATTATCAAAACTGTTCTTGAATTTGTGAGTTCATGAGATCCATCTGCCCCAGTCTGATGAACAGCCAGGACTACAGACATGCACCAACAACCATCTCAGAATGTCCTTTTTTAAAGTGATTTTTAATAGGTGTTTTGCCTACATGTATGTTTGTGCAGCATGTGCATGCTAGGTGCCTGCAATAGCTGGGTAACTGCCTGCCTACCTTCCATGCTGTTAGAATCTACTTCCCTATGATAACTCGGAGTCACTACTTACTAATTTCTGTGTTCCATATTGGCTGCTCTTAACTCCAATTGGCCAGCCCATATGGCTGTGTTTTTTTTTTTTTAATGGCTCAGCTATCCTATTGCGGCTTTCCTTCTTCCTCTTGCATGTTATTCCTCTTCCATGGCGGTTCCTTCATCTTCTTTATCTCCTCCTCCTCCTGGTCTTAAGCCCAAGAAAACCTAAACCCTACCTATATCTCTTCTCCCCAGCTATTGGCTGCTGGCATTTTTATTTACAATCAAGAATTAACTGGGGTTGAGTCTCTCAGTGTGAGGACTCTTGTCTTTGCAGTTTTGGGAGACCCAAATTAGCATTAGAATACAAGCACCATTAGAATACAAGTGCCACTACAATCTCTGATAATATTTAATATGTTAAAAAGTGTGTATTGTGCCTTGAGTATGGTTTCTGTAAGTTGAGATAAAATATCACAAAACTATGAGAATATAAAGTATGTCCCAGTATAGTGGTCTTATTGCTCAAAACTTACTAAGTTTGGGTATACTTTTTAGAAAAAGGAGCATCAGTTGACTTAAGATAAGAGAAATGAGTAGAAGGTAGAGTTTAACATGTAGAATATTCCAAATTTTAAAAAGCCATAAATTGAGAAATCACTGAAAGTATGAAAATCTATGAATAGTTTTAAACAATTAAAATTTATTATGGCTAGAATTTCATGGGGATTGTGCTGAATCTGTAGATTGCTTTTGGTAGGATGATCATTTTTACTATGTTAATCTACCAACCCATGAGCATGGAAGATCTATCCATTTTCTGAGGTCTTCTTCGATTTCTTTCTTGAGAGACTTGAAGTGCTTTTCATTTTTTTTTTTTAATTTTTTTAATTTTTATTTTGTTTTTTTTCCAACTTTTATTAGATATTTTCTTCATTTACATTTCAAGTGTTATCCAGAAAGTTCCCTATATCCTCCCCCCTCCCGGCCCTGCTCCCCTACCCACCCGCTCCCACCCCTTGGCCCCGGCTTTTCATTTTTTATTATTATCTTTAATCCTTTTTTACAGTCTAGTCATTATCCCCCTCTGGTTCTGCCCTCTGACAGTTAGTTCCTCATCCCATTCTTCCTTCATCTCCAAGAGAATGTCCCCACACGCCTCAAGCCCCTTCAGACCTTCCCACTCCCTGGGCTCCCTCCCAAGTCTTTCAAGGATTAGGTGGGTCTTCCCTCATTGAGGTTAGACTAGGCAGTCATCTGCTGTGTATGTGTCAGGGACCTCAGACCAGCTAGTATAGACTGCCTACTGTGTCTCCATGTCTGAGAGATCTCAGGAGTCTAGTTTGCTGAGACTGCTGGCTTTCCTATGGGGTCATCCTCCTCCTCAACTTCTTCCAGCCTTTCCCTAATTCAACCACAGGGGACCCTGACTTCAGACTATTAATTGGGTGCAAGTATCTGCTTCTGTCTCAGAGAAACCCTGTCTCAAAAACAAAACAAAACATATATAATATGTGTATATATAGTTTATGCATTTATATTGTGAAATATTAAGGTAGTTAACACATCACATAAAGGTATTTTCCTTTTTAAAAGGACAATGAAACAAACTGGATGAGCTAATAAATATTTTTGTAAATATGTAAAACTGTATAATTTTATTTTAAAATACATAAGAAAATTAATTCTAATTAGTCTTTTTTTGGTTTTTCTTTTAAATATGATTTCAAATAATTTTTTAGGCTCGAAGCATTGAATGTGAAGTTTTAAAGAAAGAAAAGCAGATGAAGATATTAGAAAATAAGGTATTTTCAAATTATCTATTATTTTATGTGCATTGGTGTATTGTTTGTATGAGGATGTCTTAGGAACTGGAGATTGAGAGAGTTGTGAGCTGTTATATGGGTGCTGGGAATTGAACCCAAGTCCTCTGAAAGAGCAGCTAGTGCTCTCAACTGCCAAGCCATCGCTCCAGAACCAATACATTGTTTTTTATTGATATTCCTTTGAAGAAACTCTAGATTCACCATTTGAATAGATCTTTAAAGAGAAAAAATTATTCAACCCTATTTTAGCCTTTTCTTTTCTAAAATTGTATACTCATAAGTAGCTACATTCATTGTGAATAGTCTTAAAATAACAAGATACTTGTAGAAATCATTCAGCTATTTTTCTCATTTTCAAGATTGAGCTACAGAAAAATTTCTACCCTCTTTATTTGAAATGGTTTTTATTTATCTGAATTTTCCTTTCTCTAACCTCACTATATAACTTGTTCTATACTTAATCTTCCATACAACGAATATACAATGAATAATCCTCTGGAAAATGTAGTTCACTGTCTGAAGTCTTTACCTCTAATGAATAATACTCATCATTCTTTTCAACTGAAGGAAAAATTATTTCAGCTTGTAAATAAAATAGCTGTAGATTTATTAGGAAACTCATCATGAGGATATAAGTAGCCTTTCTGCCAAAATAAAAATGCATAATTTTTTAATAAATAAAAATTTCATGTAAAGATAGTTTACCTGTTGCAGTGGTTTTTGTTTATTTTCATTTATTTATTGAGACAGAGTCTTACAGTGTAGCCTTGACTGTCCTGGAATAGTGAACCAGGCTGGCCTTGAACTTATAGAGATGGCCTTGACTCTGCTTCCTTAGTGCTAGTATTAAAGATATATGTTACCAAGCCTGCTACCAATGTGTCAATCAGTGTGAAAATTCAGAGAAATGCTTTCCATTTTTTGCATTTATATTGTGAAATATTAAGGTAGTTTTTTCTCAAATTTCTTTTAAGCTGTTTTTTCTTAATTTTCTTTTGAAATTATTCTCAGTCTTTAGCTTTGGACATGCAAAATTTTAGATAAACTACTTGTAGCCAGAAACAGTGGTATATCCCTGTAATCCCAGTTTATAGTAGGCTAGGATAGGAAGACCATGGTTTGGAATAAGTTTGGGTACATAGTGAGACACTAATTTAAAAATTAATCACTTGTAAACATACAGAGCAGTGGTATATAAAATTCACTTATATTCAGAATATTAGCTGACTGTGGCCATGTGTATTACAAGAAAAAATATATATATATATTTGTTTGTTGAGACAGGGTTTCTCTGTATAGCCCTGGCTGTCCTGGAACTCACTTTGTAGACCAGGCTGGCCTCAAACTCAGAAATCCACCTGCCTCTGCCTCCCAAGTGCTGGGATTAAAGGCGTGCGCCACCATGCCAGGCGACTATATTTTTCTGTGTGTGAGAGTTCTTTTACTCTAATGGGTATTAGAACAGTTTTAGGGCTTCTTAAAAATCTGTGCTGCTCTTATGGTACTTAAGATGTTCCATGGACTAATACACTTAAAAAAAAAAAGTGTGGAATAGAATTTATTTAGGGCATGGGGGAGTTGAAGGGAGTAAAGGCAGAGAAAGGCAGAAGGGGGTGGGGAGGAGCCAGCCATGAATACTACATGGAAAGACAGCGGGGAAAGAAATGGAGATAGAAGGAGTGGAGAAGGAAGACAGGGAAGAGAGTAAGAGAGCCGAACTAATACAGTTTAATTCAGTTTTGCATGTATTCAAATGAAATAACCCCACCAAGTAACATATTGAAAAGTGGCTTAGTTAGTAGAAGAGGAATTGGAATTCTGTGGAGGTAGGATATCATATTAAGCTTATCTTCCAATTTTAATAACATTAGAATCTCAAAAATGAAAATGAGAGAATAATGAGTAATGAAGAAAACAGCATTTTTCTTAATGTTTTGCAATTTAAATGCATTTTATATATCAAACATTAATAATATTGAGAATTTTGAGAATCAAATAATACATAAAAATTGTTCAACTTCTATATAATGGTGCTGTTCAAACTGGACCTCTGAATATAAAAGGAAGATATTGAATTCTCTTTTTTTTGTAGAACATGATTTTAATATTTTCAACTGTTTATATTCAACAAACAATAATTATTTTAAGATATATTTCATTGTTATGTCTCCCTTTTCATTTCAGATTTATTAATTTGGATACTGTCTTTGTGCCCTCTGGTTAAGCTGACTAAGGGTTTATCTGTTTTGTTGATTTTCTCAAAGAACCGGCTCCTGGTTTTGTTGATTCTTTGTATAGTTCTTTTTGTTTCTATCTTGTTGATTTTAGCCCTGAGTTTCACTATTTCCTGCCATCTACTCCTCTTGGGTGTATTTGATTCTTTTTGTTCTAGAACTTTCAGGTGTGCTGTCAAGCTGGTAGTGTAAGCTCTCTTCAGTTTCTTTTTGGAGGCACTCAGAGCTGAGTTTTCCTCTTAGCACTGCTTTCATTGTATTCTCTAAGTTTGGGTATGATGTGTCTTCATTTTCATTGAATTTTAAAAAGCCTTTAATTTCCTTATTTCTTCCTTGACCAAGTTTTTGTTGAGTAGAACATTGTTGAGCTTCCATGTGTATGTGTGCTTTCTGTTGTTTTTGTTGCTATCGAAGACCAGCCTTAGTCTGTGTTGATCTGATAGGATGCATGGGATTATTTCAATCTTCTCATACCTGTTGAGGCCTATTTTTGTGACCAATTATATGGTCAATTTTGGAGAAGCTTTTTAGTAAAGATTCTTTTATGAATGTGGATGCCCTTGCATTTGGAGCTTATATGTTCACAATTGAGAAGTCTTCTTCTTTTTTTTTTTTTTTTTTTTTTTTTGGTTTTTTGAGACAGGGTTTCTCTTTGTAGCCCTGGCTGTCCTGGAATTCACTTTGTAGACCAGGCTGGCCTCAAACTCAGAAATCCGCCTGCCTCTGCCTCCCGAGTGCTGGGATTAAAGGCGTGCACCACCACGCCCAGCCGAGAGGTCTTCTTGGTAGATTTTTCTTTTGATGAGTATGAAGTGTCCTTTCTTATCTTTTTTGATAACTTTTGGTTGAAAGTTGATTTTATTCGATATTAGAACGGCTACACCAGCTTGTTTCTTGGGACCATTTGCTCGTTAAATTGTTTTCCAGCCCTTTACTCAGCGATAGTGTTTGTCTTTGACACTGAGGTGAGTTTCCTGTATGCAGCAAAACGCTGGGTCCTGTTTACATATCTAGTCTGTTAGTCTATGTCTTTTTATTGGGGAATTGAGTCCATTGATGTTAAGAGATTTTTAAAGAAAAGTGATTGTTACTTGTTATTTTTGTTGTTAGAGGTGCAATTATGTTTGTGTGGCTATCTTCTTTTGGGTTTGTTGAAAGAAGATTGCTTTCTTGCTTTTTCTAGGATGTAGTTTCTCTCCTTGTGTTGGAGTTTTCCAATTATTATCCTTTGTAGGGCTGGATTTGTGGAAAGATACTGTGTAAATTTGGTTTTGTCATGGAATATCTTGGTTTCTCTGCCTATGGTAATTGAGAGTTTTGCTGAATATAGAAGCCTGGTCTGGCATTTGTGTTCTCTTAGAATCTGTATGACATGTGCCCAGGATCTTTTAGCTTTTTGTAGTCTCTGTGAGAAGTCTGATGTAATTCTGATAGGTCTGCCTTTATGTTACTTGACTTTTCTCCCGTACAGCATTTAATATTCTTTGTTTGTTTTGTGCATTTGGTGTTTTAATTATTATGTGATGGGAGGAATTTCTTTTCTGGTCCAGACTATTTGGAGTTCTGTAGGCTTCTTGTATGTTTAAGGGCATCTCTTTCTTTGGGTTAGGGAAGTTTTCTTTTATAATTTTGTTAATGATACTTACTAGCCCTTTAAGTTGGGAATCTTCATTCTCTTCTATTCCTATTATCTTTAGGTTTGGTCTTCTCATTGTGTCCTGAATTTCCTGACTGTTTTGGGTTCAGTGCTTTTTGAATTTTGCATTTGACTGTTGTGTCAATGTTTTCTATGGTATCTTCTGCACTTGAGATTCTACCTTCTATCTCTTGTATTCTGTTGGTGATGCTTGTATTTAAGACTCCTGATCTCTTATCTAGGTTTTCTAACTCCAGGGTTTTCTCCTTTTGTGATTTCTTTATTGTTTCTATTTCCATTTTTAGATCTTGGAGGGTTTTGTTCAATTCCTTTGCCTGTTTGATTGTGTTTTCCTTTATTTCTTTAAAGGATTTTTGTGTTTCCTCTTTAAGGGCTTTTATCTGTTTACTTGTGTTCTCCTGTATTTCTTTAAGGGAGTTATTTATGTCCTTCTTAAAGTCCCCTATCACCATCATGAGAAGTGATTTTAGATCTGATTCTTTCTTTTCTGGTGTGATGGTGTATCCAGGACTTGCTATTGTGGGAGAATTGGGTCTGATGATGCCAAGTAACTGGTTTCCGTTGCTTGTGTTCTTATGCTTGCTTCCCACCATCTGGTTATGGATAGTGCTGCCTGCCCTCACTGTATCTAACTGCAACTTGTCCTTTCTGTGATCCTGGTTGTGTCAGAAGTCCTCAGAGTTCAGCTGTCTCTGTGATCCTGTGATTCTGGGATTTTGTGATCCTGAGATCCTGGGTGTGTCAGAGGTCCTGGGAATCAAGCTGCCTCTGGGACCCTGAGATCCTGGTGTGACCAAGCTCCTGGGATCCTAGGATCCTGGGATCCTATGGTCCTCGGCATGTTAGAGCAACTGGGAGTGGAGCTTTTTCTGGGTGTTGTAGGACTGGCTGTGGAGTTTGCGCCCAAGGTCTACTCAGGGCCAGAGCAGAAGGAACTCATGCCACTGGTCAGGCAGAGTTCCTGGGTGCCTGGGTTCCAATTACTTTCAGTGTTGGGGCAGATGCGTTCTCTTCACCTCTGATCCTATTAAAAGACAGTATTTTAATTCTTAAATTAAAATTACTGATGCTTTTCTCAGTCCTAATAATATCCAGTCTTCTGTATAAGCTTGACCAAGAGGCTTATTTTACCTATGTTTAATTCATATTTATTATATATTAAATAATATATTTACTATTTATTATAATTTATATATATTTATATTTAATTTATACTTATAACTCATGTTTACAAAAATCCATATTTTTACATTGACAGAATGACTTGAAATTACAAGTGAGCCTTATGTTACTTTATACAGTATTTTATTTGAAATTGTTTGTTTTGATTAGAATATTGAGTAAAATTGTATAATTTTAAAAATAATTTTACAGTGTAATAATTTAAAGAAACAACTTGAAAATAAAAGCAAGAATATTGAAGAGCTTTACCAGGAGGTAAGTTTTCTTAATATGATTTCAAAATCATACCAATATTTTCACTATAGTTATAGAGAGCAATACATTCATTTGTAGTGATTTAAGTGTAAGCCACTGGCATTGTAAGTCTTAATCAGCTTTGTGATTATTAACTCTAATTAACTTTCCATAGAATAAAACCTTGAAAAAAAAGAGTTCAGCAGAAAACAAACAACTGAATGCATATGAGATAAAGGTATTTGATATTTTTATTTTTTTTATTAAATGCTACTAGATGCATGAGACTTTAGAAATACTATACTACTTATTTATAATTTGATGTATATATTTTAATACTATTATATTTTGGAATTGGAGAGACTAAGTCTTATAGATGTGACAGAATGTTTATTCTGATTTAGCTGGGCCAGAACCATGTGAACAACTTAAATACATGTTTGCAAGCTCTATGTATATATGTGTGTTTTAATTTTTTTTTAAAGATTTATTTTATTTATTATATGCAAGTACACTGTAGCTGTCTTCAGACACTCCAGAAGAGGGAGCCAGATGTTGTTACGGATGGTTGTGAGCCACCATGTGGTTGCTGGGATTTGAACTTATCACCTTTGGAAGAGCAGTCGGGTGCTCTTACCCGCTGAGCCATCTCACCAGCCCCCTAATTTTTTTAACCCATATATTGTAAAGCAATTAAGCATGGAATCTGTATATTTTTATTTAAAAACTATCTTCTTCCCCAATAGTTTCTAGCTCATACCCACTTCCGTATTCACCCAAATTTGTTCTTTTTTTTTCTTTAAAAAAAAGGAAAAGTAGCACACACAAACCCTACAAAAACTGAAATCAAGATATATAAATAAGCAAAAGAGCAGATGCAAAATGCCCAAAGCAAAATGTGATAAAAAGGCTTATAAAAATATTATTGAGTTTGTTTTATATTGACCAGCTAACAACTCATTGGCATGGGGCTTGCCCTGGAGTGTGTTAACATGCTTAGTGAGACTCCATTGGACTCCTTTGTCAGTGAGTATCACTTGCAAATAGCTTCTTGGTTGAGGATGGAAACCTGTGTCTACTTCTCCTCCCTCTCAGGGCTGCAGCCCTGTCTGGCTTGAACCTGTGTAGGCCTTGTGTGTGCTTCTACACTTTGTGTGAGTTCATATTTTTATCATTTCTATTGTGACTGAAAGACACTGTTTCCCTAGAATCATCCATCACTTCGGACTTTTACAATCTTTCTGCCTCCCTTTCCTCATAGATCCCTGAGCCTTGTTGGGAAGGACTTTAATGAAGATATTTCATTTAAGACTGAGTGCTCTAAAGTCACTCAGTCTGCTTATTCATAGTTGTGGGGTTCCATGTTAGTTCTCATCCATAGCAAGAAGAAGCTTCTTCTTTGATGAGGGCTGAGCGAGGCATCTATGGGTTTAGCTGAATGTCACTAGTAGTCATTTATTGCTTTTTTTTTCTTTAGCAGAATAGTAGTATTAGGTTTTCTCCTAGACTTGTGTTTTCAGATCTTGGCTATTTTAGCAGAGTCAGGTATGGATTTTAGCTCCTGAAGTAGGCCTAAATCCAATCTGAAATTGGTTGGATCCTTCCATAACATTTGTGCCACTACTGGCACCAGTATATCTTATAGGCTGGTTGCTATAAAATAGAGTTATCTTGTTGTACAAAGGGTAGAGACCCATCAACTCTTTAAAAAATAAAGCCCTACAGTGTAAGTCTATGATTTTAAGAGCCAAATTTTGTATTCTTTTTCTTAAGGAATGATTGATATTTCATAAGTAATCAATAAATATTTTTGAATCTTTGGTGGGAAGTAGTTGTCAACATAATAAAAGTGAATACTTTGTTGAAAATAAAGTACTTTATAGTATCTTGATGTGGCACTTGAAACAAATGTAAAGATTGTAATAAAAAGACAGATAAGAATTATAAACTTCTGAAAATTATATAGAAAAGTAGTCAATAGATACATTTTATAATTATATATCCGAATTCTTAGAGACAAATTACCAAAAATATTCATAACAATATTATTTATAGTAATACCAAATCAAAGAGTATACAGATATTTATTAGTAGTATGAAATTCATTTTAGAAATTATCCTAAAATAACCTAAAAGTTGGACTTTGAGCTGAAAAGTGGAATATATTATGAAACAAAAATTCATATGGTATTGATCATACATTTTAAAAATGAATAAAATGTTAATAAAATTAAAGCTATATAGGTAGAAATTTCAAGGATCACAGAAAACTTTTTTGAAAAGAGAATAGTACCTCATAAGCCTGTAAAATAACACCAAGTGTTTTAAAACTTGTAATTAGAATCTCTGAGGAAAAGAGGAGAAACAAAGGACAAAAGGGAATTATTTGTGGGGGACTTATTAAATTTTTCTTGTTTTATTTTAAAATAAATTTACACCCTGACAATTTTGTATATGTTTATGATACAGTCTGGTTACATTCATTTCTTACTTCTTGTCTTATGCCTGTCTCATTCTACCAATTAGCCCTGCTTCCACCTAGTACGCATTTCTTTTCATTTTTGTTTGGTTTTTGCTTTGTGATCCAGTGGATTTAACCAGAGTGTATGTATATGAGTAGGAAGATGTCCACTGGGGCATGAGTATCTTGCCAGTGACATTACAAAGTTTTTGGATTTTGATTAAACAAAAACCTGAAAAACAAAAATTTTTTAGAATCAGCAAGCACCAAACAAGGTAAATAGAGTGAAAACTTTATCTAAAGTTTTATTAGTCAAAGTGCTAATCAGACTGTAGAACTGTGGTACAAATGATGATAACGGACCCATGGACACAAAAAAACAAAGGAATGGCATAATAAAATGCTGAAGGAAATAAGCTGTCACTATAGACCTTTTTTACACAGAAAAATTAACATTAAAAATCTATGCTACAAGAAGTGTTGAAAGAACTCTTGAGGCTGAAAAAATAACAAACTCAAATCTAGATTACTGAGAAGAATGAAAAGCACCAGAAATGGTAATTATTAAACATACAAAAATATGACAGATTTTATATTTTAGCTCCCTCCCTTAATATTTTAAGGGATACACATATTGCTGCTTAAAAATTTTCAGAATTAGGCATTGTGGAGTTTATAAGTGCTACATAAGTTTATATAGCTCCTAAGGCTCAGGGAACATTGTGGAAAAGGGGACAGAAAGACTGTAAGAATTAGAGCATCAGGGAATTTGCTGTGAGATTATGTCTTCTAATAACATCAGAAGCTACATCCATAAAGTTTCACTAACATGATTACCCAGATGTGAGCTGAACAAAGATGAAACAAATGGATGTACCAAATTGGATAGGGAAAAACCCACGAGACCTGAACCCCCTACACATCAAATTCTAGGCAAGTAAGGAAAGCTGGGGGAGTGGAAGAGGTAGTTTTCTCCATAGAATAATTCACCACTTGGTTGAAAAATATACATACATTGAACATTATACAAACTGAATAGGTTTTATATATATATATATATATATATATATATATATATATATATATATATATA
>LR749704.1:1892989-1918867 GCA_902729485.2 Mus minutoides
AAAGGATAGGGATGAAAATATAACTTTTTTTATATATACATAAGATATATTTCACTTATATGCTTACATATTTTGCTTTATTTTATATGAAGTAGTACATAATTTCTGTGTGAATATATTTGCATATGCATGGATGCATGCATTTATGGAGGCCAGAGGATAACTTAGGTGTTTTATAAACATGACTTATGTACCTTCAGATATTCTACATTTGTTATATGAAATATTTAATTAACAAGATTGATAATCATGTCTTCAAACTTATATATCCTTTTGATTCTGTTTGGTAAAAATATTTCACATAATTATGGATTTCTCTTTTTTGGCAACTCAACTTTATTATAAGGTAACATTATTGTGTGGTTGTTATGCTTTTACTTTTTGTCTTTGTGGTTATTAATATTGTAAAGCTTTTTACTATATAAGATGGAACTTGTCATGAATATTTGGTATATATCTTATATACTTATATATGATATAAATTTATTTAAGGTTATCTTCTTTATCGCTAATAACATATTTGCTTTAGAACACAATTTTCTGTGACTTTATTTATTTATTTATTTTTAGTGACCTTTTTCATACATTTGTTTGATACTATGAACTCTTTTAAAAAAAAGACTTATTTATTTCTTTATTATATAGAAGTACACTGTAACTTTATATGCCCCAATACAGGGGAACGCCGGGGCCAGGGGGTGGGAGCGGGTGGGTAGGGTAGCAGGGCCGGGAGGGGGGAGGATATAGGGAACTTCCTGGATAACACTTGAAATGTAAATGAAGAACATATCTAATAAAAGTTGAAAAAAAAAAAAAAAGTACACTGTAGCTATCTTCAGACATACCAGAAGAGGGCATCAGATCTCATTATGGATGGTTGTGAGCCGCCATGTGGTTGCTGGGATTTGAACTCTGGTCCTTCGGAAGAGCAGTCAGTGCTCTTAACGGCTGAGCCATCTCTCTAGCCCCTTATTCTATGAATGTCCCGCCCTCACCCGATCAGCAGGAATAAAGCACAGGACAACCAGGTTTCTTCTCAAGACGGTTTACTTAGGAATACTTGTTGCATGCAATCACAGAATGGTGGAAAGGCCCAGAACCCCACTGGAAGCAGCCAAATAAACCCTATCCTGGCCACTCACAGAATGCCACGTGGCTCCTGCTCATACACCAGGCAATCTCGGGCTTAGGATCAAATCATTGTTGACACAGCCTAATGCCAAATTAGGAGTTATTTATGCCAGTAAGGCTGATAAGGCTGAGGCAGTCAGCTAGGCTCCCCACATATGAACTCTTGATGAGTATGTAAAAAAGGCAGAAGTCATAGTCTGCTTTTAGGGATTCATTTATTTTTAAAATTTTCAAATCTCTCTCTCTCTCTCTCTCTCTCCCTCTCTCTCTCTCTCTCTCTCTTTCTTTCTGTGTGTGTGGGTAGTGTGCATCCATGTGTGGCATACCACACATGTCAAGGTCAGAGAACAATTTTGTGGATTTGGTTCTTTCACCTTTATATGGGTCTGGGGAGTTAGGCTTGCACAGTAAGTGCCTTTACATACCTAGCTATTTCTCTGGCCTTGCTGTTGGTAATTTAAATTGTTAAATACTTAGGAAGATAATGAGAATATTTTATAGTAATGTTAAACATGCAACACGCCCAAGATTCAGACATTCCAATTTAGGTACTTATCATAGAAAATTACTATACATTTGTACTACAGATGTTCTCTCTCTCTCTCTCTCTCTCTCTCTCTCTCTCTCTCTCTCTCTCTCTCTCTCTTTTTGGTTTTTCGAGACAGGGTTTCTCTGTATAGTCCTGGCTGTCCTGGAACTCACTTTGTAGACCAGGCTGGCCTCGAACTCAGAAATCCTCCTGCCTCTGCCTCCTGAGTGCTGGGATTAAAGGCGTGCGCCACCACGCCCAGCTTTTTTTTTTTTTTAAGGATATAAGAATAACTGAATACATAAACAATCTGTGATGTATTCATGCAATGGAATACTAACTAGAGAAAATGAACAAACTGTATTATACATATAACTATTTGGTACAAGCTTTGCATCAAAAAAGCAAAAGAAAGGATATATATACCATGAAAGTATTGGATAAATTTAAAAAACAAATAGTTATTTGAGGAAATATATAAATAACAGATCTAATGTATTTGAGGAAACATGTAAAACAGAAAAAGTATTAAATAATACTTACTGGGTTAACAGATGGCTCAGTAGCTAAAGGCAACTGCCACTAAACCTGAGAACCAGAGTTAGATTCTTGGATCCACATGGTACAAAGAGAAAACTGACTCCTGCAAGTTGTCCTCTGACCTCCACATGTATGTGGTAGCACTCTTCTGACCCTCTCTTTATAAATAGATAAATATAAAGTTTTCAAATACTAAAACAATCCTTATAAATATTAAGAATACTTGTAGCTACTTTGAGAGAACACAAATGCTATACCCATCAAAACTCTCAACAGATGGAGAAAACAAAATATTCCAGGACAAAACCAAATTCAAACAGTTTCTATCTACCAATCTAGCCCTACAGAGGACCCTAGAAGGAAAACTCCAACACAAGGAAGGTACCCACACCAAAGAAAAGACAAGATACTAAGTATCTTACAACAAAGCCAAAAGGAGAGAACCACAAGCACAGAAAGCCGCCTACAAAAACAAACATACCAGGAACCAACAGTCATCTGTCTTTAATATCTCTCAATATTAATGGACTAAACTCACCCATAAAAAGATATAAGCTAACAGACTGGAATGCATTTTTGGTTATAAGCTCCTTTCTGGGTGGGTTAGCCATATGATTTTTCTTCTAACTGCAGCGCTGTTATTACTCTGTCCTTATTACAAGGGACATGGTGGACCATTTTATTTTCATGTGTCTTGGTATTTGTAAGTTCACGTATATAGTACACTTACATGTTTCACTTTGAAGGAAAAGCTGAAAGCTACTCAAAGTTGTATTTTTAATTCAATCTGACAATTTGCTAGGGCATATCAATGGAAACTTGTACATATTTTTATGGAGCATTACTTAAAATTTTTAAGTAAAATGCTTTGAAATAAATGTAGTTTATATTGTATTGCTTGGCAAGACTAAATACATTAGACATTAAAAATTGAAACATGTCTATGTGAAAAATGTAAAAGAATGATTCAATCATAATTTTCAAGAATCTTAGGGTTTACAATACAGGTGAATATGAACTATTTTCCAGTAGTGTGGAATTCACTAAAATTGTTACTTTCTTTACTTATAGGTCAGTAAATTAGAGTTGGAATTAGAAAGTACCAAGCAAAGATTTGAAGAAATGACTAACAATTACCAGAAGGAAATTGAGAACAAAAAGATATCAGAAGGAAAACTTTTGGGAGAGGTAGAAAAGGCTAAATATGTCAAGAACTTATTGTGCTAAAAATGTTTGTTGATTAGCTTTAAAAATTAGTACTTTTGCTGGGGAGTGGTGGTGGTGGTGGTGGTGGTGGCGGTGGTGCATGCCTTTAACCTCATCACTGAGGAGGCAGAGGCAGGTGGATCTCTGTGAGTTTGAGGCCAGCCTGGTCTTCAGAGTGAGTTCCAGGACAGCCAGGGCTACACAGAGAAACCCTGTCTCCAAAAATAAAAAAAAGTACTGTTAACTTTGAAATTGTTATTTAACAAGTTTTAATAGATTTATAGTAAGAAAAGTTATCAGATGTAGAAAGCATTATTCTAAATATTTAAATGTTGAGTAATATAATTTTAAATTTTTAAAAATATTTATGAAAGTATTTATAATACATTTTACATTTTGAAACATCCTAAAATAAATTAAAGTGTTTCCTTTTTTGTTTCATTTCTAATTTTCTGCTGTTTTAGTTTTATATTTTATATAAGTTCAATGTATGATCTTTAAATGGAAAAGTTGAATTTTTAAAATGTTTTATAAGGTTTAGCACCAATAAATAAAAAGAAATACTTTTAAAAAAATTTGATAGGTTGAGAAAGCCAAAGTGACAGCTGATGAAGCGGTAAAGTTACAGAAGGAAATTGATTTACGATGCCAACATAAAATAGCTGAAATGGTAGCACTTATGGAAAAACATAAGGTAAGAATATAATAAAATTAGCACATATTTCTATTAAAATGAACTGAAGGCAGTCTTCTAATTAATCAAAGAAGTATTTTCTAGACAATAGTTACTAATTATAGCTTGAATATTATTGATCCCGTTTCTCTAAGTTCAGATCTTAACCATTCAGAGTTGAGCTGCGGAATTACTTTCTCTAGTAAATATGTTATCATTTATAGTAAAGAGAAGCAGTCATATTTTCTGAATTCTTCTAGTAGTCTCATAGCACTTACCATCTTTTATTAACTACATACCCAGGATATTTCTCATTAATATTTCTGTTTGCTAAATGCATGTAACATTTACAAGCTGAACAAGTTTTATCAAGGGAAAAAAAAATGAAAAACTTTTGAAATGAAACAAAAAGGTTGTGAGCCTAGCTTTTTAATGGCTGACCCATTTATCCAGCCTGGGGAAAGACTTTATATTTGTTGTGAGTACATTTTATTTTTGAATTGTTTGAGTAATTTTTCTTTTAGGAAAGATTCCTTTTCCTTTAAATTTGGAAAGGAAGTAGGGTACCCTTACTTATTAATTTTTAAAAATTGGTACCAGACTCTAACATTATTATGAGGTAATATATTAATAGGAATTTGAATGCAGACTTTTAATAATATTATAAGCTAATAGATTAAAATTTGGCATGTTTCAGTCCAGTGCAGTTTATAGTCCATAATGAAAAGTTGTTTTGCCTCTGTCCCAGAAGAGCCTCTTCAAACTGATAAGCAAGTCCTTTTGGCCTGATTTGAGTAGTCTTTGATTTTTTTCTTGTCATGACAAAGAATTTTAAGGCTTGTATTGCATGTCTGGTCCTAGATTTGGAGTCAATAACTTTTCTAAGACATCTTGGTATTATATTCATATCGAACAAGACTGAGTTTGTAGCCCAGGTTGGCATTAACCTTGTGATAATCAATTCTCAGCCTCCCAAGTTGTAGGTTTATGGACATGGTAAACTTACCCAACTTAGTTATACTTCTTAAATGATGAAATATAGTATTTCCAATTAAAATAACTATTTTTTGTTGTGTTAGACTATATTTTAAATTTGTTTATGTTTCACTGTTTTGGTTGTTAGAATATATATGAAGGTACATATGTAAATTTATAGTGACACTTTTCTTCTGTTGTAGCGTATTAATCTTACAAAACATAATCTATTCCCTTTTTGTTTAATACAGCACCAATATGATAAGATTGTTGAAGAAAGAGACTCAGAATTAGGACTTTATAAAAACAGAGAACAAGAACAGTCATCAGCGAAGGTTGCTTTGGTAAGATACAGAGGAAATAGCAATAAAGGCCAACTCTTAAAATGCCAGGATTGAGAAAAAAGAGTAACATTAAGTAGAGCCATGCGGGGCGCGGATCAGAGCCATTATATTTGATCTGTAGAATCTGAAAGGATTACTTATTTTCTAGTTGAATGCTTTTCCAATTTATTTACATTGTAGCCTAAAGTGTTCTTTCAACAGAGGTGTTAAAAAGTCATAGTTAAAATGAATGTAAAGCCTTGATGTTTAGGAGAGGAGAGGAGAGGAGAGTGAGGTAGAATTAGAGAATATGAGTATGTGTATGTTTATATGTATACATAGACCATTTTAGTCCTTAGATAAAATTATGGGAAACTTGAAACTTACTTACATTGAGTGAGGTTATGTTCTGTTATCAACATTCATATTTTCTGAGTTAATTCTTTCTAGAGCTGAATTTATTTAGAGCACTGGATTACAGTTTCATTGATTTGAGAAAATGTAGAAGCACTTATGCACTTCATCTTTATTTTTCTTAGGAGACTGAACTGTCTAATATCAGAAATGAACTTGTATCCCTTAAGAAGCAACTTGAAGTAGAAAAAGAAGAAAAAGTAAGTTTTGTGGCATTACATATAAGATAACTGTAGGATTTTGGTATGGTTCAACTTGTCTTATAAATGTTACATATGCAGTATATGTTTGAGAAATATCTCAAGGGTTGGAGAGATGACTCTCAAGATCATATACTTGCTTGCAGAAGACCCAACTTCAGTTCCCAGCACCCACTGCAGGCAGCTCACAGCTGCTTATAATTGCAGCTGCAGGGGGAAATCAAATACCTCTAGCCTCTTGTGGGTACCTGCACTGGAATGCTCTTACCCAATTCAGATAGGCACACAGAATTAAAAATAAGTCTTAAAAAGGGAAATACTGTCTCATAGTAAATGCTTGTATATTTAATAAGAGTTTTCAAAAAACTATTCAGAGTTACAGAAAATATTCTTATATCCTTATGGTATTATGTAGTTTTTATAAGGTTCTATGACAAACACTTAAAATACCAAATCTTTAAAAATTTTTTTTATGGCATATATTCTGCTGAGTATAACTAGCTTAATAATTATTAAACAGCATATGAAATATTTACTGTGTTCTTTTTTTGTAATGGTTAGGTTATATATCCAAGGTTACATAAGAAACTAGAATAGCTAGAATTAGTTCTATTTTGCATGGTTTCAAAACCTGTTCTAGTTGTAAAATATTGTTTCAACTTGAAGTCTCAGTAACTTTGTTTTGTACTTAAGTCCCGTATCTTTTTCTTTATGGGGAAAAATCTTACACAATTTATGTGTTAAAATGTCAGTTTTTAAAGTATTCTCATATATATTTGTATATATACACACATGTATGTAATATATATATATATATATATATATATATATATATATATATATATATATACTACATACATACCCACCCCTATGCCCTCCCCTTGCCCTGCTCCCCAACCCACCCACTCCTTCCTAGCCCTGGCATTCCCCTGTACTGGGGCATATGATCTTCACAAGACCCAGGACCTCTCCTCCCATTGATGGCTGACTAGGCCATCCTCTGCTACGTAGGCAACTAGAGACACAAGCTCTGGGGGTACTGGTTGGTTCATCTTATTCCTCCTATAGGGTTGCAGACCCCTTTAGCTCTTTAGGTACTTTCTCTTACTTCCTCATTAGGGTCCCTGTGTTCCATCCAATAGATGACTGTGAGCATATACTTCTGTATTTGCCAGACGTTGGCATAGTCTCACAAGAGACAGCTATATCAGGGTCCTGTCAGCAAAATCTTGCTGGCATATGCAATAGTATCTGGGTTTGGTGATTGTTTATGGGATGGATATTTTTTAAAATTTTTAAAGTTTATGTATGTGAGTACATCATCACTGCTCTCAGACACACCAAAAGAGGGTATTGGATCTCATTACAGGTAGTTGTAAGCCACCAGGTAGTTGCTGGAAATTAAACTCAGGACCTCTCTGGAAGAGTAGTTAGTGCTCATAATTGCTGAACCATCTCACCAGCCCACCCTGAGCTTTCTTAAATTTTTATTTTGCTTCTAGGGTTTGAATCAGTTTCTCCTCTTAAATAAACACAAATAAAACTTCCACCATATTGAAAAGTCTTAAGATCTTTTTTTATCCTTAGAATCAAGTGTTTAGGAGTAGCATATCATACTATCTACTATCTCCAAAACTATTAGATTTGTATATTTGGCTTATTAATTTCCTCTAATTTCTTTGGCACCCCACTGTTTCTTCTAAGTATAGAGATAAGTCTTCATATATTTATCTAGTTTTTCTTGCTACTAAAAATTCTGGTTTTAGTGCATTTTATATGACAGGATGTAAGAAGTCATTTCAGTTGCTACTGTTTTATTTTTGTTTTGTTTTGTTTTTGAAAGAGTTGATTTATGGACTAGATTGTGATCCACTTTAAGAAGATTCAGTAGACTCCAGAAGAATGCATGAGTTCTGTATACGTCAGCTGAAATATTTTGTATTAACCAAGTCTACTTGTAGTTTAACTCTGAAAACTCTTTGATTTCTGTTTTGAATGGTAGTAGAAAAAGTTGGATATTGAAATCACTCTTGTTATGTCAAGGTCTGTTGACCTTTAATAGTTTTGTTTGCTTGTCTTTTGAAATTGGATATCCCAATATTTGGTACATATATAATTAGTGTTACTTAGTTTTGATGATTTGGTCCCTTAATTAATAGGGGCCATTATACTTTTTGACTAATTTGTGTTTGACGTATATTTTACCAGGTATCAAAAAAGCTATACCCGTTAGTTCCTGGCTTCTGTTTATTTGATACACAGTTTTTTCAATCTTTGACTCTCAGAAGGTGTCTTTATTACATGTGTGTCTTGGAAACAATACATACTTTGTATCTAGTTTTAGATCCAGTTAGCAAGTCTGTACTTATTGGTGTATTAAGGCCATTTACATTTAAAATAAATATTGAGGTTTTTTATTTTCTTTTACTAATTTTAGTAATTTACTTACTGTTTTTCTGGCATTTAGATTTTTGTTTTTTCTTTTTTCTCCTATTAGTATTAAAATTAGAATTAGTGCTTGCTCTCTTTTTCTCATCTTTCCTCTCATGTAATTTATTTGCCTGTACTTTCTTGATTGAAGACAATTTTTCTTTTTCCCAATGTCTATGGTGTTCCTTTATCTAATAGAGGGTTGGCTTGGTATTCATGAATTGCATTATTTTTTGTTTGTCTTGCCATATACTTTATATGTCACTTTTAAAATATAAATTTTGCTGGCTCTAGTGATCTTGGTTAACACTTTTGGTGCTTGAATCGTTTTAGGTTTCTTGGCTGTTAGGGTTGCTGAGAGCAGACACTTGATATTTTCTGATGATTCCATCTTTGTATATGAGTTAGCATTTCCCCTTTTAGCTTTTCAATATGTTTATTTCTTTCTGTTTTTGAGATCTTGATTATAATGCTATGGAGAGGTTCTTGTTTGGTGTTGTTTATTTGGAGCTAAATGTCTCTTATCTTTGAACAAGAGAAGAATGTTTTCTCTAGACTTGAGAAGCTATAATTTCATTAGTGGTTGCTTCGGATTCTACTATCCCATGAATTCTTATGTTTTGTGCCTTGTTCATATTCCTAGGCTTTTAGACATTGTACTCATGCTTATTGTTTTCTTATTGATGTCTTAATGTATTTCATCAACCTTGTTCTCTATATTCTTTCTTCTCCTTGACTCTTTCCACTGTGTTTAAAAATATTATTCATTAAATTTTAAATTTCTAATACTTTTTAATATATTAACTTCTTTGCTGATTTTTCTTTCATATTTCTAATTTTTCTACCCATATAGCTGGTTTTCTTAGGCATTTTGCTAAGAGAATAGAAAAATTACAAAGAGGAAAAACATAAAGATACCATAACTATAAGAAAGGTGAAAGGTAAATTAGATAACATAAATATATAAGGGTTTAAAAATAAGAAAGTAAAAATATTATTAAAAGACGTTGCAGGTAAGGAAATAGAGGCAGAAAAAGAAAATCAAACTGTACTGGCTAGTTTTGTGTCTGTACTTTCTTGATTGAAGACACTTTTTCTTTTTCTCAATGTCTATGGTGTTCCTTTATCTAATAGAGTGTTGGCTTGGTATTCATGAATTGCATTATTTTTTGTTTGTCTTGCCATATACTTTATATGACACAAGCTGGAATAATCACAGAGAAAGGAGCTTTAGGTGAGGTAATGCCTCCATGAGATCCAGCTGTAAGGCATATTCTCAAGGGCGAAAGGATTGTGGGTGATGCCATCCCTGGGCTGGTAGTCTTGGGTTCTATAAGAAAGCAAGATGAGCAAGCCAGGGGGAGCAAGCCAGTAAGTAACATCCCTCCATGGCCTCTGTATCACCTGCTTACTGACCTGCTTGAGTTCCAGTCCTGACTTCCTTTGGTGGTCAACAGCAATGTGGAAGTGTAAACTGAATAAACCCTTTTCTCCCCAAGTGCTTCTTGGTCATGATGTTTGTGCGGGAATAGAAACTCTGACAAAGACACAAAGCTAAGGAAAAGATTTAAAACATTGTTTTAAAGTAAGAAAATTATACTAAATGGGCAGTTTTTTTAAAAAGAAGGAAGAGTTACTCACAAGGATAGAAAAGGAAGCAGTTTTAGAGTAGCTTCCTTATCGGTTATTGAAAATTGGAGCTGCAGCTATATGCAGTAAGGTGGGAGTTGATTCTACTCTTCACTAGTAAGAAAGTTTCAACATTATATGCTCTGAGATTTAGTGTTAACTAAGAATCAGTGTTTGATTGTAGCTGTCAGCAGCCAGGAGTTACTGGGTTCCTGAAAGGAAAGCTGGTGATGGATGGGAAGGATGACTAGAGTTGAGCCAAGGACCCATCCATTTCTGTTGACTGGGTTTTGTTCCTAGTTTCAGCTGGATTGAGTTGCAAAGTAGGTTCTTGGGCAGCTTAGCAGGGCGGGCAGTTCTCAGTTCTCTGGCAGGAAGATGTAAATGTAGCAAAGCCAGACTCCTGGCTCCAGTGTCCTAACTCAAGGCTAGAGGAAGAGCACATTTGTTTAACCACAAGTCTGAAAGTTTTATTCTCTGTACACAAATAGTGTGAGACCCCAAAGTGTTTTCCCCTAAAATGTATAGCCCCTAAATGCTCCCCCAAAGCCTGTTTCCCCAATCTCTAAGAATACAGCCAGTAAGAGGCTCTTTGTTCTCTAAAGCTAGCAAGAAGTCTTTTGTTCCTCTACCTTAGATGACCCAGCCTGCCTGTCTATGTCAGAGACCCAGAGATAACTGCAAGGACAGGCAATTGTTCACTCCCTCTCCTTGTTCCTTCACCAAGGACAGATCCAGGAACACCCCATTCTTTCTGCTCTTAACCCACCTCCTGAGGTTTTTCCTTCAAAACCCCTCTACTATTGGAGCACAGGATAGAACTTCCCAGCCTTTCTCTGCAAAAGGAGTTCCTCCTCAGCTGGCTGATAATAAACCCTCCTGCATTTTGCATCAAGCGGTTTCTCTCAAGTCTTTGGGGGTGCCAACTCATCCTGGGGCAGGAGTGACCCTGTTTTCGTAGGTCTTACAATAGTAAGATAGATACAATGTTTATTTGTGGTGTTATTACAGATACTGCAGAATGCTTCCATAAGACTTAACTTTTTTTATAAGTTATTTTTAAAATTTGGACACAAGACTCTTTTCTACTTTAGTATCTCAAGTTAGTCATGTTTACCAAGACTTATTTTAGGAACATTTTACTTATTAATGCTAGATAGGGACCTTATTAGGTATTTGGTATTAAGGAACCATGATCAGTTGGTGACTACCAGAGACACATTTGTATATGAACTAGTTCACACCTTTGAAACACATTGTATTAGCTGACTGTACTGAAAGTACATACCAGAAAAATTTATAGTTGTGACTATGTAAGCTGTGAGAGAGCTTTTGCTTTACTCTAGGAGCCAAGGTGTCCCTAGAGTAGATACAATATTGCTAGTTTAACAAATATACTTTGTCCTAGAGTACAGTATTCTAGGTCTTTAGAGTAAATCCCAGTTGTCAGTATAACCAGACTAACCACTTATAGATGATGCATAATAAGAAAGACAAATGTTATTAATATTAACCATTTTACTGCCAAATTATTTCATAGTAAAGTGAGTTCTTTGGTTAGGAGCAATATTGTAGGAGAGAGAGCATGGCATATAGAAGGTGAGTGATTCAGAGTGGAATGATACTAGCCTAGACATCATAAGCAGCAAAGCGAGTTTGCCAAAAGTTCTATACACTAAGAGAATTTAGCTTCTCTGATACCTTTATGCTTCCAGGAGGCTGTCACTGGTCTGTTTTATATATCACCGTCTTTAAAAATGTTCTAAATGTCTTAGTTTAGGTTTCATTGCTGTGATAGACCATCACCATAAGAAAGGATTTATTTCACTCCATACTTCCATATTATAGTCTGTTATCAAAGGGAAGTCAGGTCAACATCTCAAGCAGGGCAGGAACTGATGTAGAGGTTCAGAGGCTGTGCAGGAGGCTTGCTCCCCGTGATTGGTCAGCCTGTTTTCTTATGTACCCCTAGGATTACTAACCAGTGTTGGCACCACATACAAAAGCCTGGGCCTTTCCATGTCATCAATCAAGAAAATGTACTGTAGGCTTACCTGATAGTGGCATTTTCTCAGTTGAGGTTTCCTCTTCTAAAAGGACTGTAGCTATGTTAGGTTGACATAAAACTAGCCATCATCACAATACATTTTTATATCTGTAAGCAAGACTTAGGTTTTCTTCTTTAGCTACTGAATAATTCCTATAGTCCAGTGTGCTATACTTTTAACATAGTCTCTTCATTTTATCTTGACTCTTTCTATACACATATCCTAATCACCCAAATTTAGATGTTGTTTATTAAGTTTATACACTTTTTGGAGCTTACTACTATGGTTATTTTTGCTTCTTAACATGTTACTTTATACTTTATTTTGTGTTAAAAGTTAGTTCATTATTTAAAGTATCACTGAAATGTACTTTCTTAACACCTAAGGAAAAAACAGACTAAATCTCTCAAAATAGACTATGATTTAGATTTTTTTGCAACTTGTAGTTATTTAGGTACTTGTCTGTAACCCTTATTCTGTAGTTGTTTTTTTTCATCCATTTCAAATTTTAAAAGTAAGAAAGTTGAAATTCAAACTTTAAAGAAACTAGTTATTTCACAGATGCGCAGGAGAGAGGTAATAGAACCAAGAGATAAAGCTATATAAAAACTCTGTAGAAATAATTGTTTAAACAGTTTGTTTTAATTTGTGTTAATAGTAATATTTGTTATATAATTTGCCATTTATTTTTAATAGGAGAAACTAAAAATGGCAAAAGAAAACACAGTTATTCTCAAAGATAAAAAAGACAAGGTAAGAGTTTTATGCCATTCTAGTTTTTTATAAGCAATATATTTTCAGTTTAAGATGTTGGACCTAGGCCCTTATGTGTTTCAGGCAAATAAATGTTCTGCCTCTGGGATATAGCTCATTTTTCAAACAATAATTAGAAATAGTTCTTGTTGCTTATAACTAGAAAAATAACTTTAAAAATATATCATAATTTTGTTTCCAAAATTAATTCTTGCTATATTAATTTAAAGGCATTAGCTAAATTTTTTTTTATACATTTGACATTTTGTTTTGATTTGGAGATTTAGAGATTACTTCAATTTAATTCTTTAAAAATGTATTCTCTGTATATGTGTGTGTGTGCACATGCATATGTGTGAGTGTGTGTGAGTGTGTGTGTGTGTGTGTGTGTGTGTGTGTGTACATGCAAGAGTTCCTGTGTGAAGCAGAGGACAATTTGTGGAAGTTGGTTTTCCTTTGTGAGTCCTGGGGATTGGATGAAGGTCAGCAGGCTATTTGCTGAGCCACCTTACCATATAGAGAAAAATAACAAAATAATAATAAAGAATAAAATGTATTTATAGAACTCTCCAATGTAAGGAAGTTTTATTGTGGGGATGAAGAGTTAATCTAGAGTCTCTGACTTACAAGTTTTGGGTTCAGTTGTTATCTTCTTCACAATGACATGGCCTTTTAGCAGACATTGCTATGATTATAATTACATTGAAGTCAGAAACAAAGTAGTCTGGAAATAACTCAGTTGTTAGGCATAGATAATGCCACAGCTTTGTGACCTTTGAGTTAAAAGAAGAGAAGGAAGTATTGAACCTGTTTGTGAATACTTAGTGCTTTATTTTCCCAGAGACCGCACTAGACACTTGAAATGATTATCATTAAGATATTACCATACTAAAATTAACCAGCAACATTATAGTCAGTGCAATAGCTGATAAGATGAAAAAAATATAGTCACTAATATTCTTTTATAGATTTAGAACATTCATATAATTAAATTATATATTATGTTTTCCTAGAGATAGGCTAATTCATGTTTAATTCTATAATATGTACTTAATTATATCTGTTATCAGATTAGTAAGTGATAATTTTTTATCTGAAGAGTCTACATGTTATATATGCTGTAAAAATGAACAAAATTATTAAAAAAATTGAAGAAATTTAAGTATGCCTTTGAGAATTATTCTTTTCTAACCATTCTGGAATATCACAGACCTACTATAAACATTAAATTGATCAAATGTTTCTAATTTCGGGTACGTTATTTAAATCTCATGCCTTAATTTTCTCTAAAAGGATTTTCTTACCTATATCTTCAATTTGTTAGGAAGATTAAGTGAGATGGTATTTGTAATCTATTTAAGATAATCTTTAGCATATAGTAAATGTCATATAAGATAAATAGAACAGAGAGAATCAATGTAAGTTCTATTTCATTTGAAATACATTATGACAAATTGTGTTTACAGAAATATGCATTCCTATGATTATTTCCATTATTATGAAGAAATATGTATTCTCCAAGTGATATGTGTGTGAAAGTCAGTCTTTTTAGTCTACCCAAATAAATGTCATTTCTCTGACATGGCCACAAAGTGGTAGGACAGTGACTTTAAATTTCCATTCAGATCTACTTGGGGAAAATTTGTCCTGGAAAATCTACAATTGGAGGTTCCAAATATGTCCTGAAGATTCCAGAGAGCAGGAAAAACATAAACTGTCATCAAAATTATACATCCAATTATAGTATAAATATGTACAAAAAATATATAGAAATACAATTGAAAAAAGTGCCAGTCCTTTAACTTCTGCATTTAGAAGGTGAAGATTGCTGAAAGTTCAAAGACAATTTGATTTTTTTGTTTTTGTTGTTGTTGTTGTTTTTGTTTTTGAGACAGGGTTTCTCTTTATAGCCCTGGCTGTCCTGGAACTCACTTTGAAGACCAGGCTAGCCTGGAACTCAGAAACCTGCCTGCCTCTGCCTCCTGAGTGCTGGGATTAAAGGCTTGCGCCACCATGCCCAGCGTGACAACTTGATTTTTATATGCAGTCTCAGACGAGCTCTCAAAACAAAAGTTTAGAAAAGTGAAAAATGAAAAATTCCTATGTGCTGAAAAATGGTTATAATGATAGATCATTAGAACAAGGCAGAAACTGAATCATTTTCCTTTAGTAGCTTGATTTTTTTTTTAATTGGCAAATTTAAATCTGAAGACATATGTGTAATCAGCTGGGAAAACAGTAATATACCCAGAGAAGAGAATATTGTATGTTCCTACTTTCATAACTTTTTACACTGTACTCAAAACATTTATTTTGTCTTCAAGTCTTCCTTCCTTCCTACTACCTACCTTTAATTTCTTATGTGTTTGGGTGTTCTGTTTGCATTCATGTCTTTGCATTATGTGCTGGCAGTGAGTGCCTGAGAAGGCCAGAAGAGGGCATCAGCTTCTCTGCAACTGGAGTTACAGTAGATTTTAAGCTACCATGTGGGTTCTGGGAATGGTATTGTGGTATTCAGGAAGAACATCCAGTGGTTTTAATTGCTGAGCAAATTCTTCAACCTTTTGTAATTACTTTTCTTAGTTATACACATATACCCCTAGTTTAAACTCATTCTCCAAGTTAAAATAGTAAACTTTTGCAAGTCCCCTTCCCCGTGTGTGTGTGTGTGTGTGTGTGTGTGTGTGTGTGTTGTGCACACATATGTTTATCTGTATGTATTTAATTGGATGTTTTTTTTTTATAATTGATTTTTTGGAGATGATGGTGACTAAAGAAAGAGGTAGACTAGAACATGATGTACTTGGAATTCATGTAATATTCCGCTAAAGCAATTATTACTACTTTTTGAGAGCTTAGGATGGAACTCAGTCTTAGAGGACTTTGTAGCATGTATATGGCTCTAGGTTTGATCTCAGTACTCAGTTCTCCCTCCCTGTCTCTCTGTATGTGTCTATTTTAGTAGGAAACATTTTTTCTTTTACTAGGTTACATATAATATATATGGAAAGAAATTACTAGCAATTTATCATATGAATTTCTAAGGAAGCTGTATACAAAGATAGAAATGAGAAAAATATTGGGTTGAAATAAAGGCAAAGTATTTACAGTAAATTTGTAGCATATTTTCTCACAATTGGAGCAGATGCCCATTTTTCAGGTTTTTTTTTTTCAGAAAATTTCTCGATTTTATTTTTTCCTATCATTTTAAAAGATGAATTAGACTGCAGAGCTAAAACATTGTGGAGTTTGAAGTTGACAAGGGCTTCATAATGATTTTTTTAAAAATCAAACAAAAAATTAACATGGTCTTATTCACTTTTGTTCAATGTAGGAAATACAGGCATCTTTATTGGAATCACCTGAAGCCACTAGTTGGAAATTTGATTCTAAAACAACAACTTCACAAAATATACCTCGGCTTTCCTCATCAATGGATAGTGGCAAATCCAAAGATAATGGAGAGAATCTGCGGGTATCTGCCAAAAGCATTTTACCTACAACAGTTGTAAAGGTTTGTTGATAAATTTCTAAGATGACAGTAATTTTTTAATAAAAAAGGTTTGGTATTGTATACCATAGATTCATACACATATAAAACTATTTTATTTTTGCAAAGACCTTTCAGTATGAAATGGTTTTGTTTTTTAAATCATTTTTTTCTTCATTATGCCCAAACTTAACGGCATCTTGGGTAGATTCCATAACTTGCTGGTCATTTACCAATGCATAGTGTTGAATATGAGAAGTCTGATTCTGATTTGAAGCTTTATAGCACTGTTAATGTTACCACTCCATTGCTATTTTTTTGCCTTTTATTTAGCAGTCATTTTGAGGTAATTGCCATTAGTAAGATGATTCAATTTTATTTGCCTACCACATGTTTTTTTTTTTTTAAAAAACAAGGTCTTTCTTTGTAATCTTGGCTGTCCAAGAGCTTGCTATGTAGACTAGCTAGCCTTGAACTCACTGAGATCCCCCTACCTCTGCCTCTGAAGTGCTGGGATTAAAAGCATGTACCATTTTATTTCAGAGTTCTTCCTCTGATACCTTCTGTTTTTGATGGTCATAGGTTGGGAATGCAAAGACATCAACTTCAAAACTCCCAGTCATGCATGTAATAACATTGTTGGGGAATAGTTTTAGAAATAACAGATGGGAGAGGCAAGACAAGAAGGACCAGGCAGAGGAAAATGCTCAACCAGAATACAATTTTATTAGAGTACTTAAATATTCCATAAAGTATGTCTGTAACTGGGACATCTTTTCAGAATTGTCCCTTTTTTTTATTGGATATTTCCTTTATTTACATTTCAAATGTTATCTCCTATCCTGTCCCCTCTTCCCCTGCTTCTATGAAGGTGTTCCTCCACCCACCCACCTACTCCCACCTCCCCAGAGCTTCCAGGGACTAAATCACCAACCAAAGAGTACACATGGAGGGACTCATGGTTCCAGCTGCATATATAGCAGAGGATGGCTTTATCTGGCATCAGTGGGAGGGAGGCCCTTGGTCCTATGAAGGCTTGATGCCCCATTGTAGGGGAATGCTAGCTGCGTGAGGTGGGAGTGGGTGGGTTGGGGGGGAGCACCCTCATAGAAGCAGTAGAAGGGGGGATGGGATAGGTGGGTTGTGGAGAGGAAACTGGGAAAGGGAATAACAAGAAGCTCCAACATATAACAAGGACACATGCTCTACTATGTTCATAGCAGCCTTATTTATAATAGCCAGAAACTGGAAAGAACCCAGATGTCCCTCAACAGAAGAATGGATACAGAAAATGTGGTACATTTGCACAATGGAGTACTATTCTGCTATTAAAAAAATGAATTTATGAAATTCTTGGGCAAATGGATGTATCTGGAGGATATAATCCTTAGTGAGGTAACCCAATCACAAAAGAAGTCACTTGATATGCACTCACTGATAAATGGATATTAGCCCAGAAACTTAGAATGCCCAAGATACCATTTTCAAAACACAAGAAAATCAAGAAGGAAGACCAGCGCGTGGATACTTCATTCCTCCTTTGAATAGGAAACAAAATACCCATGAAAGGAGTTACAGAGACAAAGTTTAGAGCTAAGATGAAAGGATGGACCATCCAGAAACTACCCCACTGGGGGAATCCATCCCATAATCAGTCACTAAACTCAGACGCTATTGCATAGGACAGCAAGTGTTTACTGAAGGGACCCTGATATAGCTGTTTCGTACAGAAGTGGATGCTCACAGTCATCTATATGATGGAACACAGGGCCCACAATGGAGAAGCTAGACCCCAAGAGCTGAAGGGGTCTGCAACCCTATAAGAGGAACAACAATATGAACTAACCAGAACCCCCAGAACTCGTGTCTCTAGCTCCATATGTAGCAGAAGATGGCCTAGTCGGCCATCATTGGGAAGAGGGGCCCCTTGGTATTGCAATCTTTACATGCCCCAATACAGGGGAATGCTAGGGCCAAGAAGTGGGAGTGGGTGGGCAGGGGAGCAGGTTGGGAGGAGGGGGGAGGGAACTTTTAGGATAGCATTTGAAATGTAAATTAAGAAAATATCTAATAAAAACATTTGAAAAAAAAAAGAAATGTAAATAAATAAAATAGCCAATTAAAAATACAAAAAAAAAGCCGGGCATGGTGGCGCACGCCTTTAATCCCAGCACTCGGGAGGCAGAGGCAGGCGCATTTCTGCGTTCGAGGCCAGCCTGGTCTACAAAGTGAGTTCCAGGACAGCCAGGACTTAGCAGAGAAACCCTGTCTCGAAAACAACAACAACAACAAAACAAAACAAAACAAAAGCATGTGCCACCGTACATAGCTCACATATTTATTTAACTTGTAGGGAACAAGTGTAGCCTTTTATTCTGACAACCCCTCTTTTATATGCTATTCTACTCTTAAGTTTGCTCTCCTCTACTCAGACAAGTATAGCTAAGTAAATTTGTTACCTAGGATCATAACTTTAATAGAGAATGAGAAACCCCTCTTCCACTGTTGAAAGCCAGTCTTTACAAGGACACTTTTTTACAAATTGAAGTAAAAAGTAGCTGAACTTTGTACTCTTTTAAGTTGAAATTTTGTATCTTATTTTCTTGTTTCTTTGAAATAAATGAGAAGTGTTTGTTAATCATAGGGTCAGTTCTTTCACTTTTAAATAAGACAGGGAGATAAATTTGGCCTGAAGTATATTTCATGTTCTTTATGATGTGGGCTACTAGCATTTATCCCAGCTTTGAGTTCTGGTTGGCCATTCCAGCATGAAAGAAAAAGTCTTCAATCCTTTTATAATAAATATACACAAATATTATTCAACTTGTGAAAATTAGTCAACTTTAGTTGTAACTTTCTATTGTTGTGAAACAATCCATCATGGAGGAAAATTAGGGCAGGAACTCAAGGCAGGAACTAAAGCAGAGGCTATGGAGGAGTGCTGATTACTGGCCTGATTCTCATTGCTTGTTCATCCTACTTTCTTATAAACCCTAGACCATATGCCCAGGGTGGCACTGCTCCCAGTGGACTGAGCCCTCTCTCATCAATCATTAATCAGGAAGTTGCTGCACAGAGTTGCCTACAGCCTAGTCTTTTGGAGGCATTTTCTCAATTGACGATCCCTCTTTCTAGATAATTCAAGCTTGTGTCAAGTTGACAACTAATCAGCCAACATGGCTATATAGCTCAGAAAGCCTTTATATTAAATTATTCATAACCTGCTTGTTTAAAATATAAAACAATATTAAAGAATAACTTTAAAAACTTAATTGAAATATTTTAAAGAAAAATTACAGATCTTAATTTAAATTAAACCAAACATAACTTTATAACCAACACTCCGATTAAAATAGAGCTTTACTAGTTTTTCAAAAAAGCTTTAATCACTAGTCCTTCTAAGATCAGATATTGATACCTATTCCTCATGTAGCACATACTCTTTTTATCTGTATTTCCTTTATTGAATGTTGTTTATGAGTTCATCCATGTTGTTGCTTAAAGGTTATATGCCACTTTTACTAGTATATATAACATTCTAGTATGTGATTGTGGTACAGTTTTTTTTTTTTTTTTGATCAATTGGGTTAATGAATACTTCGGTAGTTTTCAGGTTAGACTTTTATGAAAAGTATAAATTATAGTACCTGTTATATACATTTTAGTTATGTATGTACAAAGGAATGAAATTGCTAGATTGTGAGGATATATTTATTTTAGTATATACTGCCACTCATTTCTTAGTGATTAATTTAAAGAATTTACACTGATTTAATTGGTAAGTTAATTTACTAAAAAAATACTAAATTATAAGTGGAAGTATATACTAAAATCTCCATACTCTAGCAGTTATACCTAGAGCCAAGGCATGTTCTAATGGCTCTATATTTTTAGCTTTTCATTTTAGTCTTTCTAGTGGGCATGGTTACTTTTTTTTTTTAAGTAAACTAATTGCAATTGTATATTTTCAGAAACTTGCTATAAGGTAACATAGAAGTTGTGAGTATCTTTTATCCAGGTTTTTCAACAACGTGAAACCTTTGTTAAAACCAAAAAGCTTACATTAGTATATTACTTACTAACTAAATTTGAGCTTTTACATGAATTTTACAGTTTTTTTCTTTTTTTCTTTAAAGATGCAATTAATATAGTAATTGCACTAAATTGTCTTATCTCTTCATTCTTTGTCTTTTTTTTTTTAAACTATTTTATACTGTAGCCAAGACTAGTCTGACACTTGATGTATTGCCTGTGCTCTGCTTAAATTCCTGAGTGCTTGGAGTATAGATGTGAGACATTATGCCTGGCATCTTGATTTTTAATTTTTTAGTTTTTTTTAAAAAAGATTTATTCATTTATTATATATGAGTACACTGTAGCTGTCTTCCAGACACACCAAAAGAGGGCATCTGATCTCAAGGTTGTGAGCCACCATATAGTTGCTGTGATTTGAAGTCAGGACCTCCAGAGGAGCAGTCAGTGCTCTTTAAAAAACAAAAACAAAAAACAAACCAAAACCAAAACCATGGAAAATATTAGCATTTAATTAACCTCCTGCATGGCTTTTAAACCACCAGAACACAGGGACCTCCAACACCCTTAATCTTCTCTTCAGCTCTTCTGCTGAAGAATTTGGCCTCCATGATGACAGGTTGCTTAGTGAGCTTTCCCTTGCCCAGAACTTTGAAGTAGCCTGATGGAACAACATCAGTGATGGGAGCAGCTCCAGTCTTTATTTTTGCTGCTTTGACCCTCCAGTGTCTGCATGCTGACCAACGTCCACAGTTTATTCAGGTTGACGGTTGGGCAGAAGCTCTGGTTCCTCTTCAAGTGGTAATGCCTAAACCCAACTTTCCCAAAGTCTCCTGGATAATATATGTCAAAGTTGATTCTGTGGTGATGCGTGCCTCCAGCATTCCTGCGGCCTCCTGGATTCTTACCGTGCTTACCAATGTGGCTGTGGTGTGGCTCACGTGACCCCAGAGTTTCCGGGTCTTCCTCACTCTGGATGGCATGACGCTTGCAGAAAGGAAAGAGGGTGGCTCATGAAATTTCTGCAGTCAATGCTCTTAACTACTGAGCCATCTTTCTAGCCCTTATTTTAATTTTTAATGAAGGCATTTATAGCTACAATTTTTTTCCTCCAAAAATTGGTTTTACTGTATACCATAGAGTTTCATATCAATGGTTTCATTTTTATACATCTCAAAGTGTTTTCTAGCTTCCTTGTAACTGTTCTTACAGTTTTGTTTTAGTTTGTGTTGGAGGCTCTTCCCCAGTTCTTCTATTAGATTCAGTGTATCTGGTTTTATGTGGAGGTCCTTGATCCACATGGAAGTGAGCTTTGTATAAGGAGATAAGAATGCATCAATTTGCATTCTTTTACATGTTGACAGCAAGTTGACCCAGCACCATTTGTTGAAAATGCTGTCTTTTTTCCACTGGATGGTTTTAGCTCCTTTGTCAAAGATCAAGTGACTATAGGTGTGTGGATTCATTTCTGGATCTTCAATTCTATTCCATTGATCTTCCTGCCTGTCTCTGTACCAATACCATGCAGTTTTTATCACTATTTTAATCACTATGGTATTTTATAGTATAGTCTGGCAGTTCCTTAGAAAACTGGACATAGTATTACCTGAGGACCCAGCTATACCACTCCTGGACATATACCCAAAAGAAGCTCCAACATATAATAAGGACACATGCTCTACTATGTTTATAGCAGACTTATTTATAATAGCCAGAAGCTGGAAAGAACTCAGATGTCCTTCAACAGAGGAACAGATACAGAAAATGTGGTACATTTACAGAATGGATTACTACTCAGCTATTAAAAACAATGACTTCATGAAATTCTTAGGCAAATGGATGGACCTAAAAAATATCATCCTGAGTGAGGTAACCCAATCACAAAAGAACACACATGGTATGCACTCACTGATAAGTGGATATTAGCCCCCAAACTTGGAATACCCAAGATATAATTCACAGACCATATGAAGCTCAAGAAGAAGAAGTGTGGGTCCTTCTTAGAAGGAAAACAAAATACGGGAGCAAATATGGAGACAATGTTTGGAGCAGAGACTGATGGAAAGGCCATCCAGAGACTGCCCCAACTGGGGATTCATCCCATGTACAGTCACCAAACCCAGACACCATTGTGGATGCCAAGAAGTGCTTGCTGACAGGAGCCTGATGTGGCTGTCTCCTGAGAGGTTCTGCCAGAGCCTGACAAATGCAAATATGGATGCTCACAGCCAACCATTGAACTGATTACAGTGTCCCCAATGGAGGAATTAGAGAAAGGACTGAAGGAGCTGGAGGGGTTTGCAACCCCATAGAAAGAGCAAAAATATCAACCAACCAGAGCTCCCACAGTCTAAACCACTAACCAAGGAGTACACATAGAGAGACTCGTGGCTCTAGCCACATATGTAGCAGAGGATGGCTTTGTCAGGCATCAGTGGGAGAAGAGGTCCTTAGTCCTGTGAAGGCTCAATGCCCCAGTATAGGGGAATGCGAGGGTGGGGAGGCAGGTGTGGGTAGGTGGGTGGGGGCACACCCTCATAGAAGCAGGAAGAGGGGGGATGGGATAGGTGGTTTCTGGGGTGGGTGTGGGGTGGGAAATTGGGAATATATATGTAAATAAAATATTCAATAAAAAAATCACCTCCACTATAGTTATGTTTAATTTAGAAACTGGCAATCTTCAAAAGAAGCCTTTTGTAAACACAGAAGAAACATTCTTAGGAGAGACCCCTTATCAAAATATACAGAAAACTAACCATAATCTTTTTTCATGAGGAAAAAAAAGGTTTTCATCAAAGGCCTATGTAGAACATTGTCTTCTTGAACATAATACCAGTCAATTTTTTTTCTATATCTGGAAGATGAATTCATTGATTTTCACTATTCTCTCTTTTTTTTAAATCTAATCATTTATATAATATTAAAGAGGGCTCTGATACTGCTGTATAAACATTATGACAATAAATATTTAAATATCTATTATATATCTACTGGTTTCCTAAGTAAGAATAAAATGAAAACACTTTACTTTGTCCACAATTACCCATGCCCAGATGCCCATCAGAAGTCTGTCCTTCAAAATCTATAAAGGAAAACATCTTTCAAATAGACTGCAAAAGAGAGCAGCTAGAACATTTAGTTATGTATGTAGGTTCCCTTTTGTTATTCCTGAGACTTAGTGAAAACCTCTTTCAAACTTTCCATCCCTATCTTATCTATGTGATGGGAGGCAAGACACAAGTTAATGCCATGAATAGTTTGGATTAAAGGGGGACAGTCTGAATAAAGTTGTGATGAAGAGAATGAAGCTAAGGTTCAGAATCTGCATTTTTGTGGAGTCTTCCACTGTCCATGGTGAAGCACAGAGGATGTAATTTCAGAGGAAAGACCCTCGTGCAAAATTCTGCAGTGATAGCTACACCTTATCTCAAGATTCAATATGGAATTAGTACATATCTCAGATAAAGTGAGCTATAATATTTGTGGCACATGGTAGGAATAGATTTTGTTATTTTAAGACAGTCTTACTATAAGCTCAGGATGACCTTATTCAGATCCTCTTGCCTTAGCCTTCCAAGTACTATGATCACAGATGTGAGCTACCATGTTTGGCCAGGTATTCACCTTTTGTAAAGGTTTACCAAATCATTATTTGTCAAAATGTCTTTCCTAGTTGACATGCTTCTCTTCTCACAAATGAAAAGTGCAATCTTCCAGAGGCTATAAAATAGGTGATATTGCGACATAGTGAATATAGAAAGAAGTGAGAATCTATCTTCATTAAGTCAGACATTAATTTTTTTTGGAAAAAATGCAGTGCCTACTTTCTCATTGAATCTTTTCAATGTTTTAAAAATTATTGTCATTTAGTTTAATTCTATGCATATTTGTGCACTACTTGGGTACAGTGAGTATGAAGGCCAGAAGAGAGCATTGGCTTCCCTGAAATTTGGTTAAAAAATAGTTATGAATTGCTATGTGGGTACTGGGAATTAATCAGCTTCTTTTTATGGGGAAGTTCTGGGTTCAGGGGTTCAGAGTCCTGAGGTTCAGAGAAGTAGTTGGTTATTAAGTTTAAGTGATTTTCTATTTCATTGATAGAGTTGCTCTATTTTTTTCTACTACTTATTTCCTTTAATGCTTCTAATTTTAAGCTTATGCACACCCGATTATATAGAAGCATAAGGTGGTAACTTGGAGATTCTTACTTAAAGGTTAATAGATGATAGAGTTTTGTCTTACTCTACATGCATCCAAAACCAGGATCAGATCAGTCGTTGTACTCTTCATAAGTAGGTAAGTGGGGAATACTTACCTGAATAGAAACATAAATTTAATTGTTGCTAGGAGTGGGGAAACTTATAGGGTATAAGAGGTTCTGTGGTTGCTAAGCTCATTATTTGAAGAAGGATGCATGTGCATATGTGCAGGCAAAGGAACTAGGCTGCCAAGTGCATTACAAGATGGAACATGTGCATAACTACAAATGAGAGTCCCAGCTAAACTCTCTCCTATGCTTGCTTGTCTGCCTCAATACTTTAGGTGAATATGGACCGTTCTTATTTTAACCATTTTGAAAATGTCAGCACCTGTTCTTTAGGACTCTGAGGACTGACTAGTTGGTTATTTATTACCATTTATTTATTTGTATGCTTTAAAAAATCTTTTATTGATAGTGATTAGCTAGAGATCAGCAATGATGGGGACAAGGGTAAATTAAAACATCTCAAAGCTCCCTAGATGGCTGTAAGACTTTTATTAATTTCTAGAATACTGAGAAATTTTGATCATTTTTACCAGTGTGTTTAATGTTGTTACAGAGGAATGAGTTTTTAGAGCTCTCTACTGTGGCAATTTTGCTTATATTCTCTTAAACATATTTTCTCATTGAGAAGTGAGTTTTATGGAAATGGCAAAGTTTATTAAATATTGGTTCTAAATTATGGTTAGAAAAATTAAACTTTTGTAAAGAGTGTTTATTGCTGAAGCTGGGATAGAAATTTGTTGTCCTTTTTCTGCTGTTTTCTGTAGACTGTCAGAGGAAAGACTAAAATCCAATATTCTAAACACTTTGAAGAAAGAAAATATATCAAAATTGTTTGCATTAAGTATCTGTCTAAAATGTCTGCTTGTTATGTTTGCTAATAATGTAAGCTTATTGCCAGTTTTAAATTGCCTTGAAGTGCATGAACTAGAACTGGCAATATTGTCCAGGTTGACCTCAAACTCATCCTCCTCCTTCTTTAGCCCCCCTGGGATTATAGATATATTCTACTACATTAAGCACTCATATATGTTTCTTTTCTTTTTACATAGGAATATATAGTGAAGACACCAACTAAAAAGAGTATATGTCAAAGAGAATACAAGTATATACCTACTGGAGGAAGTAATAAAAAGAGAAAAACAGTCTTTGAATTTGATGTTAATTCAGATAGTTCAGAAGCCGCTGATCTCTTGGTAAAAATATTATGAAGAGCTAGCATTTTTTACTTATGTCATTAT
>LR749704.1:1955969-2049854 GCA_902729485.2 Mus minutoides
GCCCCAATACAGGGGAACGCCGGGGCCAGGGGGTGGGAGCGGGTGGGTAGGGTAGCAGGGCCGGGAGGGGGGAGGATATAGGGAACTTTCTGGATAACACTTGAAATGTAAATGAAGAAAATATCTAATAAAAGTTGAAAAAAAAAAAAAAAAAAAGACTTGTACCATTTCTAGTTCACTTTATCTGCTTCAAGATGTAAGCTCTCACCTTGCTGCATAGCCACCATGCACTTCCTGGCCATGTTGTATTCTTATTTCCAATGAACTACAATCTTTAATAAAGTTTTCCTTCTGTTGGTTTTGATATATTATCACATCAATAGAAAAGCAACTAATACAGGAACAGAAAGTAGGACTTTCTACTTGCTAATCAGATAAGCTACTATTGAGTTACATCTCCAGCCTGAAAAAACCCAAAAAAACTGGATTTGAAGAATTTTTGGTCATGTATAATGTTAGAAATATCATAGCTATCCATGTGGGGATGTTAGACAAATACAGCTTGAATACTCCAGAAGGGTCAGTATTTAGTAATTATTGGCATATAAGTACGATTTAAAGTCTTGGTCTCGGGCTTACAAGATGGCTTAGAGGTTAGCAGTGTCTGATGTTCTTCCAGAAGACCTCAGTTTTGTTCCTGGCATCAACATTGGGAGGCTTACAACTGCCTATAACTAGTTTGAAGGGTTCTGCTGTCCTTTTCTGGTTTGTGAGAGCTCTTGTATACCTGACATACAACACACATGCACACACACACACACACACACACACACACACACACAGAGAGAGAGAGAGAGAGAGAGAGAGAGAGAGAGAGAGAGAGAAACAAGGAGACACAGAGACAGACAGAGCAGACAGAGCAAACAAAAATCCTAAAAATCAAGTCTTGGACTGGAAGTACACTTTTTAGATAACATGTAATTATAGAATCAAAAGGAGTTAATACAGGAGCTTGAAGCAAAAATATCTGAAAAACGGGGGGGTGGTGCTTAAGAAAGAGAGGCTAATAGAGGAGGGGAAGCCTAAGGAGAATAGGAAATTATGGAAACCTAGGAACGAAGTGATTCAAGAAGGGAGTATTCCCTTCGAGTAACCCCCTCGAGTGCAAGTGCTAATACCTAAAGACAGAAAGAGGTCATTGGATTGAGAATTGTCTAAAACAATATAATCTCTGATCTCAAGGACATAGCCAAGTAGAAATATTTTATATAAAAATAAACAAATCACTTATAATTAAGTAATTTCACAGTAGTCATGTCTAGAGGCTACAGAAGGGTGAATGGTAATTTTACATAATTCATTCAGACCATTTAGGATATTGACTTTTGGACATAAATAGGAGGACTAGAGTTGGACAGGACCAAGAAAGCAAATGTATAAGAAATAGCAGTATAAAAAATAGAACGAGATGAAGAATAGTTAGGAGAATTGAGCTTCATTTATTTATGTAGGACTGTATCATCTTTTCAACTGAGTAAAAAACTTGTTTTAGGAAGATCACTAAGAATAACAGGCAGGATAAGGCTATTGTCATCAAAATGGTTCAATAAAAGTTGAAAACGTTTTAGATTCTTTTGGATTAGGTCTAATGCATGTCCTATTACAAATATCCATAACTTCATTACTTTAGCTGATAATAAACATCTTCTGCTTCATAAAAATATAATTTAATGATGTCAAAAGGCAAATTGCTTTGGTTGATACAAAGGTTAGAGATATATTATTCATAGTTCAGGAACCTGAATTCAAACTGTAGTAGTACATTAAGAACATTAGTGACAGATCAGCTGTGGATTACAAACGGAAAATGGCAAAGAAGAAAAATATGGGTTAACAGCATTTCACTTATGAAATCAGAGTTCCTGAAAGAAATAAAAAAAGTCAATTAATTTCAGCAGATCAGTATTATAAAAGCGATTAAAGTTAGTTAATAGTTGTAAAACATTACCTTTAACTTATTCAGGCATATCCATAACTTGTATAAATATAAAATATTACCATATAATTAATATTCTATAAATAGAAATTGAAAATATATTCTTTGGTAAAATATATTTTATAGACATCATGTTTCATAAATCTTATAACAAATTATTATAATCCATAGAGCAAGTCACCTATTCTATAAATTTTCAATTTTTCAATTTTAAAATGTTATTTGTTAAGCACAGATTTTTATATTGTTCAAAGAAGCCTCTGTTTGAGCTATGGCCTGGAAAAATAAAATGAATCACTTTCCCCCAATGACTTTCATAAAATCAATAATATTAAATGACATGCAGTCCCCCTAAGTAGAATTTCTTGTCACCAAAAATATTGCTTACATTGCTAAATTCTCCTACTGTTTGCTAAATATCTATTTCATTAAGATGTTCTCTGCCCTTGTAATAGTATCTGGGATTTTGATATATCATTTACTCACTAAAAAAAAAAAATCAACTTTGTTAGATTATACTTAGTTAGAGGAGCTGTTCAGTTCAGTGTGCAGGTGACTTGGATGTGTTAACAGCATGGGACTTGTGTAGCTGCACCTAACTCTGCCTTTCAATTCAAATAAATTTATTGGAGTGATAGTATGATAACTAGAGGAGATTAAACATTTTATATTTTAATGAGGGGGATATAAGATCTTGCTTTGTAAACCAGAATGGACTCAAATTTATAGTGGCTCTGGGCTTCAGCTTTCTTTCTTTCTTTTTTTTTTCCCCATTGGATATCTTCTTTATTTACATTTCAAATGTTATCCCCTTTCCCAGAAGCACCCTATCACACCCTCCCTCCCCCTGCTTCTATGAGGGTGTTCCTCCACTCACCCACCCACTCCCACCTCCCTACCCTCGATTCCCCTACACCAGGGCATCTATCAAGCCTTCATAGGACCAAGGGCCTCTCTTTCCATTGATGCTTGACAAGGCCATCCTCTGCAACATATGCAGCTGGAGTCTTGTGTACTCCTTTGTTGATGGCATAGTCCCTGGAAGTTCTGGGGGGTCTGGTTGGTTGATATTGTTGTTCTTCTTATGAGGTTGCAAACCCCATTGACACCTTCAGTCCTTTCTCTAACTCCTCTACTGGGGACCCTGTGATCATTTCAATGGTTGACTGATGGCAGAGCCTATCAGGGGACAGCCATATCAAGCTCCTTTCAGCATGCACTTCTTGGCATCCACAATAGTGTCTGGTAACTGTTTATGGGATGAATCCCCAGGTGGGGCAGTCTCTGGATGGCCTTTCCTTCAGTCTAAGTGATGGCGTTACACTCATTCAACCTGACACCAGGATTTTAGTATGCATTTTGAAGGATGATGCTTGGTTCAAAATAACCGTTAACTAATGTTATCACTAAATTTTAAAATATATCAATTTTTAGTTAGTATACAAAATTCTAAGTTTCACTGCAACATTCTCACATATGCATAGAGTTGTACTTTGCTAATTATTCCTCTGCCTGGTGCTCTTCCTGCTGGTTACCTTCTTCCTCCCAAGGAGTCTCTTCCACTTTCATGTAATATATATTTAAGCCAAGACTCCACACATAAAATAAAATGTGCTATTTTCCTACCCTGCCTCCCCCTTATTACTTATTACTTTTATTTTTTTTACAGTCCAGTCATTGTCCCCTCCTGGTGCCCCCCCCCCCACAGTTTATTATCCCATTCCTCCTCCCCCCTTGTCTCCAAGAGGATGTTCTCCCACCACCCCATCCCTACTAAGCCTCCCCATTCCTTGGAGAGCCTCAAGTCTCTCGAGGGTTAGGTGACTCTTCTCCCACTGAGCCCAGACCTAGTGGTCCTCTGCTGTATATGTGTCAGAGGCCTCAGACCAGCTCCTGTATGCTACCTACATACTGGTGGCTTAGTGCCTGAGAGATCTCAGGGGTCCAGGTTTGTTGAGACTGCTGGTCTTCTTATAGGGTGGCCCTCCTCTTCAGCTTATTCCAGCCTTTTCCTAATTCAACCACAGGGGTCCCCAACTTTAGTCTAATGTTTGGGTGTAACTATCTGCTCTGTCTCAGCTGCTTGTTGGGCCTCTCAGAGGAGAGCAATGCTAGGCTCCTGTCTGTAAGCACACCATAGTATCAGTAATAGTGTCAGACCTTGGACCCTCCCCTTGAGATAGATTCCAAGTTAGGCTGCTCACTGAGCTGCCTTTCCCTCAGCCTCTTCACCATTTTTCTCATGGCAGTTCTTTTAGACAGGAACAATTTTGGTCAGAATTTTTGACTATGGAATGGCAACCCCATCTCTCTACTTGATTTCCTGTCTTTCTACTAGAGGTGGATTCTCCCCACTGTTTTGCATTTCATCTAAGGTCCCTTCCTTTGAGTCCTGAGAGTCTCTTACTTCCCAGGTCTCTGGTATTTTCAAGAGGGTCCCTTCACCTCCTACCTCCCACCCCCAAGGTTGCATATTTTCATTCATCCTGCTGGACCTCAGGGCTTCTCTCCTGTTCCCCACCCCACCTTACTTGATCGTGTTCCTCTTTCCCCCTCCCCCTTCTCTCTCCCACCCAAGTTTCCTCCTTCCCTCTGCCTCCCTGATTGCTTTCTTCTCCCTCCCAAGTGGGATTGTAGTATCCTCACTAGGGCCCTTCTGCTTGTTAACCTTAATGAGTTCTGTGGATTGTATCCTGGGTATTCTGTACTACTTTTTTTTTAAAACTAATATCCACCTATTAGTAAGTATATACCATACCCTTTGGGTCTGAGTTATCTCACTCAGGATGGTATTTTCTAGTTCCATCCATTTGCCTGCAAAACTCAGGATATCCTCATTCTTAATAACTGAGTAGTATTCCATGTGTAAATGAACCACATTTTCTGTATCCATTCTTCTTTGGGGGGCATCTGGGTTGTTTTCAGCTTCTGGCTACTAAAAATAAGGCCAGTATGAACATAGTGGAACATGTGTCCCTGTGGTATGGTGAGGCATCTTTTGGGTATATTCGCAAGAGTGGTAAAGCTGGGTCTTCAAGTAGATCTAGTTCCAATTTTCTGAGGAACTGTCAGACTGATTCCCAGAGTGGTTGTACCAGCAATGGAAGAGTGTTCCTCTTTGTCCACATCTTCAGCAGCATGTACTGTCACCTGAGTTTTTTTTATCTTAGCCATTCTGATTGGTATAAGGTGGAATCTCAGGGTCATTTTCATTTGCATTTCCCCGATGACTAAGGACTTTGAACATTTCTTTAAGTGCTTCTCAGTCATTTGAGATTCCTCTGTTATGAATTCTCTCTTTAGTTTTATACCCCATTTTTTGGTTGGGTTGTTTGAATTTTTTGGAGGTTAACTTCTTGAGTTCTTTATATATTTTGTATATTAGCTCTCTAGCAGTTGTAGGATTAGTGAAGGTTTTTTTCCCCCCAATCTGTAAGTTGCTGATTTGTCCTATTGACAAAAAAAAAGAGCTTTTCAGTGTTATGAGATTCCAATTAATCAATTCTTGATCTTAGACCCTGAGCCATTAAAGTTCTGTTTAGGAAATCCTCTCCTACCGCCCACAACCGCACTGTACCAATGAGTTCGAGGCTCTTTTCAACTTTCTCTTCTATTAGATTCAATGTATCTGGTTTTATGTTGAGATCCTTGATCCACTTGGACTTTAACTTTGTACGGGTGACAAATATGAATCTATTTTCATTCTTCTACATACAGACATCCAATTAGACCAGCACCATTTATTGAAGATGCTTTCTTTTTTCCATTGTATATTTTTGGCGTCGTTGTCAAAGATCAAGTGACCATAAGTGTGTGGTTTTATTTCTGAGTTTTCAATTCTATTCTGTTGATCAACCTGCCTGCCTTTGTACCAACACCATGCAGTTTTTATCACTATTGCTCTGTAGTAAAGCTTGAGGTCGGGAATGGTATGATTCCCCTAGAAGTTCTTTTATTGTTAAGAACTGTTTTCGCTATTCTGGGTTTTTTGCCTTTCCAGATGAATTTGAGAATTGCTCTTTCAATGTCTTTGAATAATTGTGTTGAGATTTTGATGGGGATTGCATTGAATCTATAGATTGCCTTTGGTAGGATGGCCATTTTACTATGTTAATTCTGCCAATCCACGAGCATGGGAGATCTCTCCATTTTCTGAGATCTTCTTTGATTTCTTTCTTGAGATACTTGAAGTTATTGTCATATAGATCTTTTACTTGTTTGGTTAGAGTTACCCCAAGATAATTTATACTATTTGTGGCTATTGTGAAGGGAGTTGTTTCCCTAATTTATTTTTCAGCCTGTTTATCCTTTGTATAAAGGAAGGCTACTGATCTGTTTGAGTTAATTTTATATCTGGCCACTTTTCTGAAGTTGTTTATTAGCTGGAGAAGTTCTCTGGTAGAATTTTTGGGGTTGCTTATGTATACTATCATACCATCTACAAATAGTGATACTTTTATTTCTTCTTTACCAATTTGTATCCCATTGATCTCTTTTTATTGTCTTATTGTTCTAGTTAACACTTCGAGTACTATATTAAATAGATATAGGGAGAGTTGTCCCTGATTTCAGTGAGTCTCTGTATAAACCCCTCTCCACTCTCCCAAGAGCCAGTAGCCATAACTAATGCCCATGTGGATCACTCAGGTTCTTTAAACCAAAGTAACTTGGAGAATGAAATTCCTACAGATGAACACATAAAGGCTAAAATCAGGCAGCTCTGACCAGTCATCAGTGGCCATCATAGATCTTCGCAATGTAATTCATCATAATAAACAAATACTATAAATGTATCTCAAAATATGCAGAAAAATAAAACAAAATCAAACTAGTCTTAAGCACTGAGAAGTATTTCCTAACTCAGACTTAAGTGTTTTAGTCATAACAGGATTATCACATTCATTCACCTATAGTTAGAAGGTAACTCCAGTGATGGAATACCCTCTTCATACATATATATCATTTTACATGTAAACTGTTACTTGTAGATAGCATTAATATTCTATTTTACATACTAAATTATAATTTTCCATTTTGTGTGCATATATGTGTATATGTTTGGACATATGATCATGGCACATATGTGAAGGTCAGAGAACAACTTGCAGGGATTTTATTTTTCCACCATGTAAAACTATTGAGCTTGGTGGCAGGCATCTTTATATGCTAAGCCATCTCACTGACTCCTATAAAAGCTCTTTTAAAGTTTTTGTCTGTCATCTCTTGCCACCAAGTGTCAGGAACAGGTTTTATCTAGTTCAGTCATTGGCCAAAGGGGACCTATGGAAACCCCCAAATATCACAAGCTATTGTCATGGCTTATAGGCTGCTCTCTACAAGCTGGTGGTAAGGCCATATTGCTGAACAACACTGACATATCTTAGTGAACATGGACAAGTTGAGATGGTGCCTAACTAGAGGCCTCACCTACTGACTAATGTTCATCATACTGGAAGGCATTCTGGATGTTACCAGAGGAGAAAAGTAACCACTCACCCAGCTATAAACCCTGTGATCTACAAGGGTGACCTACCTAGAGGACATGCTGGTGCAATTGAGGCACAAATGTGAGAGTAACCAAGCACTCTGATTAAATTTAAGGCTCACTCCACAAGATGAAACTCATGCCTGACAGTACTTGGATGACCATAAACCTGAGATTAGATAGGTTACAGGCCTAGGGGAAAACCAAGTACTATTGGTCTGCTAAAGGAACATAGCAACAAAATGACTCTGATGACATTCTGCTATACCCATAGATTAGCACCTCACTCAGCCATCAGAGAAGCTTCCTCTTGCAGTACATGGGAAGACACACATAACTGGACAATACGTAGGGACTGAGAGATTTTGGAATACTCAGTCCAATGGGTTGTCTTCGCCATGTCTCCCTTCCTGACTCAGGGAGCTATGTGGAAGTGGGGGGCAGGGGGAAGATTTCAGGAGCCATAGGGGATGAATGGCAATCAGGAAACTGTCTGCCAGACACAAGGGTCTTGATGCACATGGACTCACAGAATGTAGCAGCATGCACAGGGCCTGCTCAGGATCAAGCCAGACAAGGTCCTTGTGCTGAGAGAGGGAACTGAACACAAGCTCCTGTTCTTAACCAAGAAGCTATCTGCAACTGACATTCGATAGCAAGGGAAAAAACCTACAATTTTCTCCATTGCAGTCTCACTGGGTGTGTTAACACACGTAACCCATTGCACAGGAGTAGATGACAGCGCAAAACATACTCAGTGGTATCTTGCAGACTTCTTGTCTTATATTGCTTTGTCTAGGCTTTTTTTTTGTCTTTCACATGTATCCTATAATGATGTGTGGTTTTATGTTTTGTGTATATGAGAGAGAGTATATTGGATAAGTATGTCTCTGTGTGTGTGTTTCTTACGGTTTTTCTTTTTTGCCTGTTTTCTAAGGAAAAGAAGGATATGGAGCTGGGTAGGTGGGAAGGGAGGGGGAAGATTTGGGAGGAGTCAGGGGAGAGGAAAAAAGCAAAAAAAAAAAAAGCCCCAAAAAACCAAAAAACCAAAAAAACCAAAAAAAACCAAAAACAAACAAAAAAACCCAGTTTTTGTCTGTATACTGCACTATTTCTGTGTCTGTTTCAATATATTGATTTTTATATGTCATATATTCCTATTGTTTTGCATGTGTAGTAATTATTATTGTATGGCAGATATTGTAGATTTTACATTTTAATGTATTGAAATTTGCATGCTAGATTCGTTGCATTTTCTTACAGAATGTTGGAGTTGGCGCTTGCACACATTTATATCACTCCTGGGTAACTTAATCTTTTTGAAAGTTGCTAAATGTTTGTTTAGAGCAGCCTTAACTATGGCTGTTATTACTCTGTGCTGAAAATTAATTACTCAACTTCTTTGAACTCTGATACTTGTCTTCTCAACTGAACAAGGCCGTTCATCTCCGTTTAGTTTCTGCTTTCTGTGCTGTGGCCTAGAAACCGCCTTTAGGCAGCAAAAGAGGAAAAATCACAGTGTTTAAGTTATGTTTCTTTTTCTTTTTGTATCAGCCTTGTGCCTGTTGTCGAGTGTCTGTGAGTTGTTGGTTTAAATGCTTTACTTTCTTTTCTAATTCCTTGAAGTAGGAAGGCAATTCTGGATTCTAATATATGATGGATGGAAGGAGGGAAAAGAGATATGTGGGGCTTTGGGGAAAGTTGAATAGTACAGGCAGTAAACAATAAGAAAAACTTGTTAGTGGGCCAGGCTCTGAGAGGCCTCTTGTACAGAGTAGGGAAAGTCTTGTGTTTGGTTTCATTGAGGAATAGCTTCCACTGGGTATGTTTGGGCCTTCTTTTCCTTTCCGTGTTGGGAAGCTCACTAACGCTGATTGAGGCAAGAACAGCTGGCTTTGCTTTGTTCTGCCTTTTCCTTAGAAGCAGGTCCAGAAGGTAATATTCTGGCCCAAGAAGGAGAGCCATACAGCTCAGTGGAGGGATTTGGTGAGCACATTCTATTTGAGGTTCCTGTTCAAGATGTGCAGGCAAGTAAGTGCAAACAGGCAGAGAAGGAAACCTTCCTTCTTCCGTTGTCCTTATGTAGACCTCCAGCAAAAGGTTTGGCCCAGATTAAAGGCGTGCATCACCACACCTGGACCTAAACTGTTGTTTACTTGACACTTGCTCTGTCCCAGGCTGGCCTTGAACTCAGAGATCTGCTTGTGTCTGTCTCCTGGGATTAAAGGTGTGCAACACCTTGCCTGAGCTTAAGCTTTTCATGGCCACTATACCTCAAGATCTAGATCAAAAGCCTATGTCTTCCAGCCTCAAGATCTGGATCACAGGTGTGGGACCCACTTCTGGACTGTCAGGAAGCAGAGAAGAAATGAAGGCTGGTGCTCAGCTCACTTTCTCCTTTTTATTCAGTTTGGAACCCCAGCCAATGGGTTGATGCTGTCCAAACTTAAAATGAGTCTTCACACCTCAATGAACTCAACCCCGAAATTCCCTCCCAGGTGTGCTCAGAGCATGCTCTTCCCCTAGGACAGTTTAGCATCATCAGCATGAGGCAGCACAGTGGGTCTGGTGGATGGCTGCTAAGAAGGAACCCTTTAAGGACAGCTTCTGCCACAATGTGGGACTTACTGAACAAATGAGTTCATGGATTCCTGAACATCCATCATCCTCAATTAAAGGTAATTTTAAACCCACATATATAGTGAGGAAAGTTGATTGCATTATGAGTTGATTATTCCTTGGTTACAACTGATTACAAACTTTCCTAGCTGAATCTTTTAGTGATTTTTGAAAATAACAATGCTGTTACTGTCTTTTAAAAGTAAAAAGTATGCAGAACAAAGATAAGAAAAAGCTCATTTTTTAAAGTAACATCAATAGCATATTGCTGGCTAGCTGCTTAGAAGTAGTTACTGCTCATATTATTCATCCAGAGAAATATCTAATTACAAAGAGGTTATATAAAGTAATATAAGTAGCAATGCAAAATGTTATACGGAGAAGAGAGGAACTGTGTGATAGATACATAGGAAACACAGGTGCTGATCTGACTTTATAACACTATGAATCACATCTATTACAGGAGATGCTAGCAATTAACATTCATATATGACCTTAATTTTTAAAAAGTGGTTTTTGAATAGATTTTAGAGAGCTTGTGTAAATTCATATAAATTTGGAGTATTAGGGGCTTTCATCTGTTACCAAAAGAGAGAAGCAAATTGACTTGTTCCATATTTAAATCAAATTTGTCATCCACTTAGAAGCTTTAGAGGATAAAACAATCATCACATTAGAGCCACCTCTACCTGAGTTATATGCATTGGTTATAGAGAAAATATTACAAGAAGTTAGGTAACAAACGGCTTTGTTTTAAGTGGCAGATCATTATATTGTGACTCTCACAGGAAACTACTGGTTTCAAAGAAAAGCTGCTGCCCCCAAATTAGACTCTTATGGAAAGATAGAATATTAGAAACTAGAAAAGCACCTGCCCTCCAGGGAGGGGAGGATGTTAACAAAGCTGTTTCATATTATGATGATATTCCTCCATTGAGCTTCTTAGGATGGGCGGGTGGACTTTTATCCCCTTTTCTTTGAAAATGAATTAAACTTTTAACGTGATATAACAACAGATGCCAAAAGCTTGTTTTTAAGTTTGGCTTTGCCTGCAGCTGTCTGTAGAATATCTGAGTGGTTAGGAGTTTTGGGGTGCATTTAAGTATATTCTCTAGTGTTTCCATTTGCTTATACAATCTACAAGCACCCAATACCTAATATACTGATTTGAGTTCTGAGAAGACAACGGTGGGTAAATGACACAGAGCCCTTTGCCTTTAAGGTGCTTACATTCAGTTTTGTTTGCAGGTGAAGAAAACAGAATACACATTAGTGACTAGTAAGCACATTACTATTAGGAAAGATATGTGCTATGCAGAGAGGGGACAAAGTGACAGAAAATGTGCCTGGTTAGATGTGGTGGCTAGGGAGAACTTTCATCAAGCTGAGATGATAAAGAGGTAGCCATTCTAAAATCCGCTGAAAGGGCTCTTCCCAAGGAACAGACAGGAGGCCGAAAGCCCCACTGCAAGAACAAGTTTGGAATGCTCAGTGGAATATGGTGTCGAACGGTGTTCAGGTGTGTGGTGTGGGGAATGGAGGAGTAAGTAGGTCATGTGTACTGCTGGACTTTAAGGCAGCTTTGTTGGGTATTACTGAACAGTAAACTTCCTGTATTGGTTTCTTCTCTCCTGCTTCTGGCCGTCTTTAGTTTGTAGACTTTTAACTTTGATTTTCACATGGTATTCTCCCATTCTTGTCTGTGTCTAACTTTTCCCCCAAACACATCAATAGGGACATGTTCTACTCTAATTATGACTTAGTCTTAATTGACTGATATACTAGAATTAGAATTTCATTAGAAGAATTGTGGAGTTATGCAACTGAAACTGCATATATTTAAAGTGCACAACTCGGTGAGATGGATACATCCTGTGAGTCATCTTAAATCAAAGTAACAAGTTTATCTTTCTAATGGCTCTCTTTCCCTTAGCCACCTTTCTCCAACCCTAGGCAATCATTAATTTTCTTCCTGATTATATTGATTATTATTGGAATGAGACAGCATGTACTTGCTTTTGGATCTGGCTTTTTTTTTTCATACAGTAACTAGTTTAGAAATGCATTGACCTAATAGCTGTGTTAATGGCTATTCCTATTTATTATTGACAACGATTCCATTATATGTGTCATGACTTGTCACTGTGGACCACTGTTGGGTTGTTTCTAACTTTAGTTCATTATAAACAAAGGCTTTGTGGATGTTGGCATACAAGTTTATGTGTGCAAACACATGGGTATGTTTCCCTTGAATAAATGCTTAGTAGAGGAATGGCAGAGTTGTTTTGTGTGTGTATATGTGCTATCATGTTAAATATGATGCAAGAATAACAAAGGAAGGAGGTGGCGAAATGAGAAAATGCAAAAATATCAAGGTTAAATAAATGAAAAGAAGAGAGGGATTTAAGAAAATTCTTACAGAAGTAAAATAACAAGAGATTAGAAAAATGGGGGAAAATAAGTGAATCCCAATTATGAGAAAATTCAAATAAAAATTAGATAACCATAGAGAGGGGAATAAAATAACATTTCTTTAAACAACAGCAGTAATAACAAATACTACTAACAATATAGTAAAGGAGGGAAAGGGGCCAAACGCAGAAGGCTTCTATGGAAGAAACAAATGGAAGGAAAATAACGAAGATTATCTGATAGTAACAATTAAATAAAATTAGACAAATGTAAGAAGAATAAAATGCAATAAAGTTGGAAGGAAACTTAGTGTATGTGTGGGGGATGGGTGGGGGGGTGAGAAACCTAAAAAATGAAGAGAGGGCAGAAGCAGCTTCTTTCTGGATTTTCAGATGTAGGCTGCTGGTTATGTGCAGGGAGACGGGGAGGGTGAGTGGACTGTAGATGGCTATCTTTGCTGTTGCTTATCCTGACATTGAGCCTCTTAGACAAGTGTCCCTGTCTAGCGCTGTCTTCACTTTAGTAGCTTCTCCTTTTTTGCCCACAATGGACCTCTGCTGGCCATTCTTAGCTTTGCAGTCTGAGGGCTGGGCAGGTAACCTCTCCCTCCTTGAAACTCCACAGATAAATTCCCTGAATGGCTACTGTCCTTAAGGAAGGGGAGTTAGCTTCCAATGGAAGGAGAAGTGAGGAACAGTCAGAGCACTGAGATCTGTACAAGGGGAGGACCTGCCTTTGTATTTTCAAACTCTTCTTGGATATCAGTCACTCAGCTGGAGAGATGCCATAGAGGATAGCAACCAAAAGCACTTCAGCTCTGGGACTCCACAGTGGTGGGTGATGGTGGATGAGATGAGGCCTGAGGCTTGTCTTCAAGGCAATACTCCTGGCCTTTCACTAGGGCCACCTGGTAGGAGGAGTCTTCTGCTTTTCTGAATAGCCAATTACCTTTCAAAGGTGTTTGACTAATAGTGAGACTATCTTCCTTACACTTACATGTCTGCTTACCCTTCCCACAGCACCTTTCAGTCTGCATTGGGCAGCTTGACTTACAGTCTGGTACAGGCCCACTGTGGTAAGTTCTTTCAGAGTTTGCATAACTGTATCCCCTACATGTCACCCCTTCTCTTCCTTTTTGAAGGATGATTTCCAATGACTGAAGAATTTTTGAGGACTTCAGTTATTATAGAATTTAATTTCTTTCTTTCTTTCTTTCTTTCTTTCTTTCTTTCTTTCTTTCTTTCTTTCTTTCTTTCTTTCTTTTTGGGGGGGGGTTTCTAGACAGGGTTTCTCTGTGTAGTCCTGGCTGTCCTGGAACTCTGTAGTCCAGGCTGGCCTCAAACTCAGAAATCCGCCTGCCTCCGCCTCCCAAGTGCTGGGATTAAAGGTGTGCGCCGCCACGCCCGGCTTAATTTAATTTCTTAGAATCATGACATATTCCTGAATTTATCAAACCTCAGTTAACTTTTCAGATCCTTTTCACCGTGTCTCATTTAGAATTGCTTATATTAAATATCTTCAGCTTTATTAATCTTTTCCTTTGCATTGTCTAATCTGTTACATACAGTCTATCCATTACAGCATATTTTTTAAAAATGAGAACATTGTTGCTTTCATCTTTAGAAGTTAAGTTTTGTCTTTTATGCCTCTACTTAATCTTTCCTCTCATTACTTGAGTTTATGGAAATTGGTTATAAAGTAATGCCCAGCTTGTTGTTGTTATATATTAATTCTTTTATTATACCAGTCTGGCTCAATTCCAATTAGTCATTTCCCCTTCATTATGAGTTGTGCATTTTTGCTTCTTTGGATTCCTAGAGTTTGTCTTTTTTAATTGACGCCACATACTGTAGCTTGTTCCTTGCTGTGTGCCTTCTGCCTGAGCTATGAGATTGCACTGTGGCAGGCTGTTGGGGATACTGTGCTTCATCCTGGTGTGTCTGGATGGTTCTCTTTCATCTTCTCGGGATTCACCCTACCTGCCTTTCAGCTACTTGTCATCTGAGTACAAAAAGAGGTCCTCTACACTCCGCAGAGGTCTCTGTTCTTCCCAGAGTCTTCTGTGTGAGCTCATGGTGCATCGGGTCCATGGATTCTCAGGCCTCCCAAATTGATTAGAAGTACTTTCCTCTCTGTCTTATTGTCTATCCCTCCACCACGACTGAGACACTGTCCTCATGGAGTAAAATTTAGATCTTTTGTTTCATTTCTCTTTGGCATCAGTCTTTATTTTTCCCCTAATGCGTGGAATGGTGCTTTCACATATTTTCTGCTACTTTGCAGTTATTTTAGGTGGGAAAACAAAGGTGTCAGAACTGCAAGTTCAGTATGTTTGGGTTCACTCATATGCATTCACTGTGTGTATGTGTGTGCGTGCCCTTGTGCATGTCTCAGAGAGATAGAGACAGAGAAATAGAAAGAGACTATTTACTCACAAGGAAAGCTTTGAGAAATCAGGGAAAGCCTTTCAAAAGTTGTGTTTTCTCAGATTAACCCTGAAGTTCATCTCTCTCTCTCTCTCTCTCTCTCTCTCTCTCTCTCTCTTTCTCTCTCTCTTGCTCGCTCTCTCATTAGCTATGTACATAAATACACTAGAAGTTAAGTTCCTGAATTAATGTTTTATGCGACAGAGGTACAAATCCCATAAGAAACACCTAATTAGTACTCCTCTTGGTACTCTTCTTTTGTATTAGTGAATTATCTGGAATCACTCAAGCAAGATTTCTGGCATCTGACTTATATTTTTCCTACTTTCATAGTTATGTTCCTGCATAGTAACTTTTTTTCTTCTTTTATTAATTTTTGAGATAATAATTTTAACATTTCTCCCTCCCATTTCCTCTCCAAATACTCTCATATACCTCTCCCTGTTCTTCAAATTCATGGCCTTTTTTTTTTGCTAATTGTTTTATATATATATATATATATATATATATATATATATATATATATATATATATATAAAACCTGTTCAGTCTGCATAATGTTACTTGTATATGTTTAGGGCTGACCACTTGACACTGAACGACTAGCTGGCATGCGTTCCCCTAGGGAGGACCACCTGAAGGATCACCTCTCCTACTGGCAGCTCCAGGTGCCTATAATTCTATGTGGGGATGAGGGTTCGTGGACTCTTCCTCATCCACTTTGTCATCCTCAATGCACCATGAGCTCACACATGTTCATGTTCAACTCATCTTTGGGCAGTCGTGTTGCTGAAACTATGGCTATAACTTCTGATGTTACCCAGAAACATGAGCTCAGGGTTAACTGCTCCATCTTCCGGGTCCTACCATCTTTCTGCCCCCTCTTCCTCAATCTTCTCTGAGCCTTAGGTTAAGAGAGTGTTTTGTAGATGTGCTTATTTGGACTGGGCTTCACAACTCTGCATTTTGATCCCTTGTGGTTTTCTGTTGTGGCTTCCATCTCTTGCAAAGAGAAGTTTCCTTGATGAGGGGCAAAGGCTGCTTTATCTTTGTATATTTGTATAAGGACAATTGCCTAGACTGTTGTTAGGGAGTATGCTGGTTTACTAACTTAATGGTTATAGATTCTTCTTCAGCATGGAGTAGTTAAGGCATAGAGATTAATATGTAGTTGATCTTTTTGAAAAAACGTACAGTCCCTGGACTGAATATTCTTGTTTTATAGCTGTTAAACTATATATCATTTGTGAATACATCCAGGCTGAGTCCTCCTTAATGAACTGCACACTAGCTGAAAACCCAGTTTAATACAATTTGAGGCAAATAGCTATCTTAGTCCAATTGCTATCAGACCTTATCAGTCATGAGCAGCCGGCTGGTCAGAACACGTTCATATAAGCTCCACTCTGGACAGCACCCAGTCAGACTGTTTCTGTGCCTCGCTCTGCTCTCTGTCCACAGATGCTCTGGCTTCTGCTGTTGCCGAGCTCTCCTTAGCTTTATTTTCACAGGGCTGTCTGATTTGTGGATCTTTCTTTGTTCAGTTGAACTCCTTTAAATGTGTTTCCTGTAAAGTTTGCCATCATCCTTCAGGGAGAAAGTCATATTTTGTCTCTAACTTACATTAATAATAAAGGTTAAAGTAAGTGAAGACAAATGGGATTTTTCAATAACCCCTAAGAATATCTACGATTTTACTCAACATCTACCAGATGCCAGGGGATCTATATATCTAATTTTCTTAGAACTCCTAATCATTGGAAAAGCCTTGAATAATCAGAGAAGGTTTTGCAAAAGTGATGTTTTCTGAGATAAGCCATGAAAGATGAACAGGAGTTACCTGAGATGAGACATGGGATGAAGCCCTGGGCAGTTGTCCCAATAGAGGGAACAGAATATTCCCAAATGGAAAGGAAACTCAGTACAGCTTGTCTAAAACCACAGGAAGCAGAGAAAGTGTGTAGCTTGGAGATCTAGGGAGGAGTGGGGGTTGGGTAGGATAAGGGACACCAGAGGGCCAGAGTACAGCATGAGGGGCTTTGGAAGGGACACCAGAGGGCCAGAGTACAGCATGAAGGGCTTTGGAAGGGACACCAGAGGGCCAGAGTACACCATGAAGGGCTTTGGAAGGGATACCAGAGGGCCAGAGTACACCATGAAGGGCTTTGGAAGGGATACCAGAGGGCCAGAGTACAGCATGAAGTCTGAACTTTTTTTCTGAGAGCAATTTAGAAGAGCAAGTTTTGGGCATGTTTAGTTACAGTGTGGTAAAAGTGGGTTAAATGAGTAAAACGTTGGTATAAAGACTAAGAAAAAGTGTAGATTAGTTCCAAGTTTTAAGTAATTATCTACATTTCCCCAGCCATTTACACATTTAATGAATATATTGGCTAAATATTGATCAAATATTTTTGTGTTATTGTCAATTAACTATTTCTTATGGAGTCCTTGTTATATGTCAGGTACCTTAGATAAACAGTGATCTTCATTTTTCTCTGAGACAGATATAGCCCATTCAGGCCTCGAACTCTCCACTCCTCTGCTTCCTGGGTTCTAGGAATCGGGACACCCAGCAGCATGCCTTCTGATAGGTGAGGGAACTAAGGTAAGCAGAACTCAGGAGTGCTGACAGTATTACTACTGAAGGGCCAAGACAGAATTTGATCTCAGGTCAGTTTGATATCCTGACAGATTTATCCATGTCACTCAAAGAAACATTTCACACTAAGTTATCTTAACATACTCTAAAATCCAAGAAAAAAAATAAAAATTTTGAACTAAAATGTTTTTATTGTCATACATGGTTCAGTTGGCCTAGATTTCCAGTCAGAGCTTTCCTTTGCTTTATAGATGAATATGTATGTATCTCTACATGAACAGGCAGAGACTGGAACACTCATGCCCCCAATAAATTTGACATTTCAGGACTTTTTCCACTTCTCCCAATTTAATGGCCTATCCTTTGTAAATATGAGCAAATATTAATGCCTGTTATTAACATTAACAGATATTAATAAAAGATATATTTCAAATAGGAGAGAGGAAGATGCATGCTATAATAATGTCAGAGTTTCCAGGGAGAGGATATAGTGAGCCTGTTTGTCTAAACAAGTTTTATTTGGGGTTCAGTATGAATTTTCAATAGATGCTTTTCAGATAAGAAAGCAGCAATTCGAATGCAATTATATAAACAAGAAGATCAGAGGGGAATTATCCTGAAGGGTATAAAATGAACAGAGAGTGGGTCATCCCAGCAGTAACACACCAATGCAAAGTCAGGTAGGTGTCTACCCTGAGCAGGGCCTGTAAAGCGAAGTACCTTTATTATCATTTTGCTGTATTTGAACAGTTGTAGCATTTATTTAAAAATTGCAAATGCAGAGACAGAATTTTCTTTGACGGGCTCTAAAGTTTTTAATTATTTTGCTCCAGGTCCTGCAATAGTGGGTGGAGAAGAGTGAGCCGCATACAAGTGGATGAGGTGAGATTCCGTTGACTTAAAGGATAGAAGCAGCCCGTCCATTTCCTAATGAGGGATGAACGGTTACGTGATTTTCTCCTACCTACATTCCAACTTAAATGTTTCATCACCTGACTAACCTGTGTGCTTAACTCATGTGATTACTAATGGGCATCTTTGAGGAAAATATATTTTAGAGGAGTTTTAGAGCAATTCGGTTTTGAGTATGTGCACAGGAACCAGCGTTGTAAGTACCTTCAGGGACATTCCATGTTACAAGATATTTTAAATTATTTAATAGTGAAACTCTCTTGGATAGTATCCAATACCTATAACTTATTAATATAATGCATTTTTTTCTTTCTAGAAAATATTCTGCTTCCGTGAAGAGCTGGGGGTTGTTCAGAGGTGGAGAAAATGATTCTTTTCATTGTATAGTAATTAATTCAAGTAGCAAAAAGAGGTAATAGATACTAGCAGGGCAGAGAGAAATGTGTTTAACAATGAAAATATTAAGAGCAGAAAGAAACTATGGAGAAAGGGCAAAGAAAAGAACACAGGAAAAATGTGGAAAAAGGGACACTGGCGTATAGCCAAGGAAATCCTATGGAGTATTCACATGAATTAATTTAATGTTTTTAGGATTTTAGGAAAGAGTATACAAAAATTGAAGATCCAAAGATATTGAACTGATCAATTAGATACAATCTCAATTGAATCTGAGATCAGAGTTGTAGGTTACTAATTCTTAGGGCAGGGGTCTGATGGTCATTGAACACAGATTATTCGTGCTGTGAAGACTTTTCTGATCTTTTGATGTTAAACTTTCCTTTTATAGATGAGGAAATTGAGGGGTAGGAAGGTTATGTGGCCAAAATTCTATGATTTATAATGAAGTAAAAAAAGGAATCGTTCATATTCTGTATCTTCAGAGCATTCTAGAAGTACTGTGACTGGTGATCAAGATGGTTTTAAGGCTTTGCTTTTGTTAGCTTAAACTTCTGTAATTATAAAAGGTAGTCTTCAAACAGTGTCTCTCTTGACTGGGACAACGGTGGGAAAAATTATAATATAATTTCTATCATAAAAAATTTAAAGGAGATTTTATTATTTTAAAAATGGGTATGCTTGTGCGTGTGTTATGTCTGAGGGTGCCTGTGTAGGACAGAAGCATCCATCCCCCACCCCTGGAGCTGGAGACACAAGGGACTGTGAGCTGCCTGATGTGGGTGTTGGGAACTGCACTCAGATCCTTGTAAAAGCAGCACTTGGTCTTAGGCCTGAGCCATTCTCAGAGCTCAGGCTTACGAGGTTTCAAAGGGTCAGGTACGTTCATCTGTTTTTATCCTGCAGGTGGGTAAATAAGATTCCATGCTTTTTTTACCCGTTTCCTATAGCCCATGGGAGATTTATGTTCCTTATGTTCTGAGCCAATATTCTGATTATTGGAACCACATATGCTATTTCACATAGAATTGAGGATCTAGAAGTTATTTTCTGTGGTGAAACCCAGCAGAGAACTGTGAAGCCATCGGGGGAGTAAATGAGCAGCAAGGGCCAGTGTTCTCGCACACTTACCTGGTTGCTATTTTCAAGATTCTTTGGAGAATCCTCTAGATTCGCATCATTAAAGTAACAGAACCAACTGAATGCTATAGAGGGAGCTTGTATTTTATGAAACACTTGACCAAAATCAGGTTCCCTAAGAAAGGAAATCCTATGATTTCAGCAGGGAAAGTGTGTCCTAGTTGTAGAGCTGAATCTGGGGCTCTGTATGTGTGAATCTCGGTTCCAGCCCCTGGGAGGGCATAAAACAACATAACCAGGATTTCTTAGGCTTTTCTTTCCTAATGCAAACATTTAAAAAATACTGCAAGGGATGCTTATGTATGTAATACCTTCTTTACAGAGTTTTCTACCAAATACATTTTCCTAAACAGTTTCTTTACTTCCTTGTCTACAATGTAGCAAATGTAAGGAAATCTTTGCTAGCTGGGGGATATCAGAGTCATGGCTTGAACTTTCAGAGAACTTAGAACAACCTGAATTTTTACATTTGTGCTTATAGTTGGTTTCTCCTGAACTGTAAGGACTATATCAATACAACTTCCAGTGCTGACTCCAGAGGCTCAGTACATACATGTTTATCCAATTTCAGCAATTCCGGTGCTAGGAATAAGAGATTGGTTGAAATAGGTATAGGAGTAGACATTTAAAATTCATCCTTAGTAACTTATGTAAATAATTTTTGTTTATATATTTATTGGAAACAAAATTCTGGTTACCTGAGACAGACTGCACAAGGCTTCAGTAAGTAGAGATTTTTAAAGCACGCAGCTTAAAACTGTGTTGCTGACACAAGCGACAGATTTAACCTTGATACTTCTTTGATAATTGAATAAAATGTTTTTTTCCCCCATTTATTTGGGGGGAGCACTGTAGCACACATGGAGAGGTCAGAGGACAACTTCCAGGAAGGAGTATGTTCTCTCCGTCTGTCATGTGTGTTCCAGGAATTGAACTCAGGTTATCAGACAGAGCTGCAAGTGCTTTTACTTCTGAGCCTTCTTGCCAGCCAGCGAATAGTGGTCATTTAATAAAATAAACAAACAACCATGTGCTTATACATAACAATATTGCTTCAGTGATGGATATATATATATATATATATATATATATATATATATATATACACACATATATGTATATATTATATATTTACATATTTACTGACAATGATAGTTGAGAAGAAAAACAATCCAAACATACCTAGCTAGTTGAACAATATTAGTAAAAGGGAGTCAAAAGTCTCCTTCATCTTAGAGGTGATCAACCTACATCTAAAAGTCTGAAATTTGATTACCCTCTATCAGCAGTAGAACCAAACAAGTCATAACATTCCCCAGATCATTACAATGCTTAACGGATACGGAACAGCTTCTGTATCAGACAGGCTGACTGAGCTGCCTGTTCTGCTCAGCGGCCCCTCTGCTGCCTCCCATACAGCCCACTGTTACTGAGTGAACAGCCCACGAAGGAGCTGAATTCTTGCCTGGATTACTCTAAATGTGTCACACTCATTTTCCCAGCTCTCTATGTTTTTAAATAATGAATGCCATACAGCATCTGTATAAAATGATCTCTTGTTTCAATGTGAAATTTTTAAAACTCTAACAGAATATCCTAAGGATTCAGAAGAGACCGTGTAGCTGGTGTTATTAGTTGACACCAGTCACAATTTTAACTTAATTTTTCAGCTTCCTTGATTAGCAACAGGTAGAATTATAGAGAAAATCATATTTGCTGGGTGGTACCAAAATTTGCTTATGATTTTTCTTGGTTTCTTTCCATCTTTAATTATATGAACCTACGTTACTAATTGAACCAGCATTTTTAGGAACTTTTAGTTTCTGGGAAAGTCCTTCCTAAAGAATATTTATTAATTTACATCTTATAAAGACAAATCTTTTATTACAGCTCTGTTGAATGAATTATTTCACACTTAGCTAGCAGAAAGCTGTCAGTTTTCTGAGTGATGTTGCAGACTCACATGTCACTTCCCAGAGGAGCCCAATTGCACGTGTAGGCAGACTTCTAAGATGTGAACTTCTGTATTATGGGTGTACACTGTCATAGCTGCATCTGATTGTATCTGAGGAGGTTTGAGAGGGCTGGATATGCAAAAGCACCTTATGTAGGGCCCACGGATAAGTAACCATTCAGTATATTTTACCTGTTCTTATTATTGGCTGTGTGTTTACATGTGCACAGACATGCCTCTGAACGTGGAGAGGACACTGTACTGAGCTCTCTGATGTTTCTCTCTGATTCAGCATGAGTGCTGCCGTCCTCCTCTCCGTGCTTTTTGCTCTTGCTTGTGGGCAAGCAGCATCCTTTTGTGTTCCCACTGAGTATACGATGTACGTGGATAGGAGAGAGTGTGCCTACTGCCTGACCATCAACACCACCATCTGTGCCGGGTATTGTATGACACGGGTATGTTGTTTACTGCATTTCTTTTAGTTGTAAATTATATAGGCCTAAAGTTGTCTGTTGATATTTAGAAAGGAAGTGGGGATAAATCATAGTGTCCTGTTTGAGAAGCCAAGCACACTGTTTTCAGAATTATAATTATGTGTCTCTACATAGACAAGAAAGTACAGATACATTTGTAACAGTCTACCCTAAAGAGTTTATTCTGATCAAAGGTAGATGAGAATAAAGTGTCTTTTTTTTTTTTTTTAAAATCTGAGTGGTTAATTGTAGATGTGTGGGTAACAGAGGTCAGGAGTTCTTTAAAGATCATCACTGAAACAAAGGGATACCAGTAAGTTGTGGTCTTTCTATTACACTATCTAAAATTGTGTGGAGTTTATCATGTTAAGATTTCTTTTCTTTCCACAGGATATCAATGGCAAACTGTTTCTTCCCAAATATGCACTCTCTCAGGATGTCTGTACATACAGAGACTTCATCTACAGAACGGTGGAAATACCAGGATGCCCGCACCATGTTGCTCCTTATTTCTCCTTCCCTGTGGCCGTAAGCTGCAGGTGTGGCAAGTGTAACACTGACTACAGCGACTGTATACACGAGGCTGTCAAAACCAACTATTGCACCAAGCCACAGTCTTTCTACCTGGGGGGCTTTTCTGTTTAATTTCAATAGCAGTGCAGTCTGGTTAAATGTGTTTACCTGGAATAGAATGAATAAAATACCATTGATATGTCTTGCCTGCCGTTTAATCCATAGATACATCCACACAGGCATTAGAGAGCTTACAAAGTTTTAGAAGCAGAGGTGTATGGAAGAGGCTGTCATGGTTTCCATACAGAGCAAAGCAGAGCAGAAGTAAAATGGAAAGCAGAAACAGGAGCTGCTGCTGCAAGCCAGCCCTGAGCTTTTTTTTTTTTACAGACAACAGGGGTTCTGTCTTGACCTAAAAGCAAATGTGAGACTACTGCAAAGTTCCAGGAAGAAAGGACTGTCATCAGAAGCTGGAGGAATACGTGGTGTTTTCTCCTGAAATGTAAAGCCCCTAAATGCTCCCTCAAGCCTGTTTCCCCAGTCTCTAAGAATACAGCTAGTAAGAAGCTCTTTGTTCTCTAAAGCTAGCAAGAAGCTTTTTGTTCCTCTACCTTAGATGACCCAGCCTGCCTGTGTCAGAGACCCAGACATAACTGCAAGGACAGACAGTAGCTCACTTCCTCTCCTTGTTCCTTCACCAAGGACACCCCCCCCCCAGAAGAGCTGTAGCCCAACTCCTCCCAACTCTCCTCCCAACTCCTCCCAATTCCTCACTTTTTCCTTAAAAGCCCCCTACTGTTCTGTGTAACTCCCCAGCCCCTGGGGCGAAAGGAGTTCCTCCTCAGCTGGCTGATAATAAACCCTCCTGAATTTTGCATCAAACAGTTTCTCTCTAGTCTTTGGGGGCACCAACTCATCCTGGGACAGGAGTGACCCTGTTTTCTTGGGTCTTACAATGGCATCAGGGTACTAGAAACATTGTCCCTTCAAAGGTGCATCAGGGCTGGAGTGCAGTGGTGAGACAGGGACAACATACGAAATCTGGCACAGAAAACTTTATCCTCGTCACTCAAGCCCTCTGCATAAAACTACACCAAAACTCAGCTGAGAGCATGGGCTCTGATGTTCTCTTTAATTTAATTACTCCGGTGGGCCAACTGACTGGTGAAAGGTATACCCCAGAAGGTCAGCGTATAAAGCCTAGAAAAGAGGCCACGATCATTTTACATGTGGAAGCCTAAATCCTTCATAGTCCCTCAAGTAATAAGAGATACTTTCCAGCATTTATATTGAAAGCAACTTGTGTTTTGGGGCTTTGGCTATCACGAAACACTAGTACAATCACCACAGGTCTTGGGGTAGAAAAGAGAGGGCTAAGAGATCCACTGGAGTGGATTGCGTTGTTTTAACCTTTGCCCTCATTCATAGCGAGGCATTGATTTGGGTAAATAGGCTTAGCAGTGGATTATTTTTCTTTTCCATTCTTAGGTGTTCCTTCTCAAGAGCTGAACTTTAAGTATGTTCTGTGGGCTCAACCTCAAAAAGACTATCTTTTATTCGGCCATGAATTGTCAACCCGAAGTTGAAAACTACTTGTAGGTTGGGCCATTTAGAGTGGCTGTGCTGCATAGCCTTTGGTCAAGCTCAGCAGGGCATCTTGTGAGTACCTGCAGGCTGACAGAGCCACAGGGGAGGTGGTGGTGGTGGTGCAGATAGAGTAGAGCCAAATCCACATTTTGCCAAGGACGAGGAAATAACTGTGCATTTCCTTACAGGAGCCAGGAATCTACGCCACTTTTACCTTACAATCTAAAGCTGACACTTGCAGGACCACTAAGCCTTAGGCCAGGACCCAGGGTTCTCATGTCACCAATAAGGAGCACATAATTATTTAAGATTGTTTATCAAATATAGGCCTTTGACAGATGTGTAAAATTTGTAAAGTTCAAACCTACCTGGCATTACCCTCAAATGATTCTCAGGCATGCTGAAGGTGATTTTTGTCAAAAGACGTGGACTTGAGAACAACGAAGCTGCTTAGAGACAGCCCAGTTTTGGCAGATTCTAGTTTAATTTTTTTGAGTTACTTTAATAAATTTCCTGCATCTGCAGGGATGGGGGCCAGCTCAGAACATGGTATAGCCAGCCTGCACTGTCACCAGCACAAGAGCCTTGAGTGGCTGCATGAGAGAACTCACTGAAGGAAGTCTATTTGGGGAATGCACACGTGAAAGTGGGGCACCGGAAAACACAAAAACCGTTAGGCTAGAGCTCAGGGGCTGAGGTGTGAAACAATTCACCTTAGCTGCGTCCATATACTTGGTACTTGGCAATATGGGAGCTCTGTTTTGAGGGACCTTTGTGTCCTTTTGGGTTAACAAAAGGAGAATGCATTGAGAGGCTCCAAAGTAGGACGATGAAGAATCATTGCTTGCAGTGTGGGAGAAAGTAAACATGGGAACATCCTCAGGTGTGATCCTTAAATCCCCTGCAAAGTGGAAAGGAGGCAGTTCTCACCAGAGGAAGTTTGAAACTCAGTGCTCCAAGAGGAAAAAACAAAAAACAAAACCAAACCTTTCTTACTTGCCTGAAATATAAAGAGCTCTTTCATAACTCAAGGATTTGGGGTCACAGCTGCACCATTAAATAATGGTCAGATTCGTTGAGAATAAGTAGAATGAATGTATTGCAGGTTAACAGCATAGCATGGTTCTTCCTAGTAATAATAGGAAATCATATACATATGCATATATATATGTATATACATATATATATGTATATATATGTGTGTGTGTGTTTAAAATGTGAGAGTAGTGAGTTTGAACTAAACACAAAAATTGAGGTAACTTCCTCTCTAGCCTATTTTTCCAATGCTGTTTCTTTCTTGTCTGCTGTAGTTAATTTCTTCTTTTCTCTCTTTTAAGACAATCTGATGTCAGTTTCTTCAGCTCTCTTTTATCCACTGTCATGGCTGCTTAGTAAACAAGTCCCTCCTTCTGGTAAGTGAATGCCAATTCTCTCCCGATCTCAGTGCTCTGCGTGGGGCTGAAGGAGGTGGGCGTGGTAGTCATGTTATGAGCCAGCCATATAGTTGACTACAATCCCTCCCCTTAGGAGTCATTCCCAGACCTTGATTTCACCTGTTGAGAAAGGATTGCTTGGTTTTGGGGTTGGTAAAATGGGAGTTTGAAACTATTGGTGGCCATCTTTGGCATCTCTTAGAAACAGACAACATGAGACAAAAAGAGCCAGGCCAGAGGAGGAGAATAAGAAAGCCCAAAGAATAAGAAAGAGAAATAAGAATAAGAAAGCCCAAAGGGGAGAAACGGACCTCCTGATTACACATGAGTTTAATCTGAAGCCAACATCACCCTTAAAGAAACCCTACTATCCTCTTTAGACACTTGTACTTGAAAAGCTTTGGCGGGCCCAGTGGCTTACGTTTTAGACAGTCCCAATACCATCTCTGAGGTGGGCATCTTTTCTTGCTGTTTCTCATGTATTTTCTCCTCGTCCTTGGTCCTTCTTAGTGGGAAGCATCTGTGATCTTCCTCACATACCTTGAGGTTTTTTTTTTTTAAAGTCCACCATAGCAGCCACGAACTTGTTTACTTCTCATTCTCCTCTCAGTCCAACCACAACTTGGTTTCTGCTCCTGTTCTCCTTTGAATCAGTTTCAGTTAGGATGACAGTGGCTAGCTAGTAATCCAGTACACAGACAACTCTTGTCTTGACCTCTGGGCCTTCCAAAGGGCTGTATAGAGCTACACCATTTATAATTTCTCATGATGAGGATGAAACCAACTTTTTCCCATTTTACTTTGAGATGAAGTCTCAGTCTAGGTTGGCCTTGAACTTGCTATGTAGCCCAGCTGGCTTCAAGATTGGGGTCCTCTTGTCTTTGCCTCCCAAGTGTGAAATGACAGGTATGTACCACAATCCCTAACCCATTTTTTTTAAATGCATTTTCTTTTGAATCTTCTTTCTCAAAGATTTTGGGGGAAATTAAAGCTGCTATAGGTATGAAGATTCTAAATTTTGAAGAAAAGACTGATCTATAGTGACTTTATGTGTCTAACCTGTTGGTTCTTTGGACACTGCTAAGTAAAAGCTTGAGTTTGTATTGATTGGTCCTTGGATGTCCAAAGGATGTATCCATTTCAGTTATCTGAAGCTGGCTTCTCCTTTAAGGAAATTGTAGTAGCTTCCCTTTACTGTCAAACTAGAGGTGAGGTTAAATGTCAGTTGTCAGCTACTGAAGGAACACAGGCAGCCCAGAGAGAATTTACAAGTCTGAGGTTAAGAAATATGTGGGCAATTAAATAACTCTTGCAGGATGTTAACTTACTAGCATAGAGATCTCTAGTTTAAAAAACATTAGATTTAAGCCGGGCGTGGTGGTGCACGCCTTTAATCCCAGCACTCGGGAGGCAGAGACAGGCGGATTTCTGAGTTCGAGGCCAGCCTGGTCTACAGAGTGAGTTCCAGGACAGCCAGGGCTATACAGAGAAACCCTGTCTCAAAAAACCAAAAAAACCCAAAAACAAAAAAACAAAAACCAAAAAAAACCCCATTAGATTTATTTATTTTATGTGAATAAATGTTTTGCCTTTGTGTATGTATGTGCAGCATGTATATGCCTGGTATCCACAGGTCAGAAGAAGGCATTGGATCTCCTGGTTGTGATCCACCATGTTGATACTGGGAACCAAACTTGGGTCCTCTGTAGGAGCAACAAGTGCTCTAATTTCTTAAACTTAACTTTCTCAATGAAGATTAAAAAAACAAAATAAAGAGGTTCTCTTTCTCTCTCCTCCTCCTCCTCCTCCCCCTCTCCCTTCCCATCTCCCTCTCCTCCCCTCTCTTTGTGTGTGTGCTCCATGATGTATTTATGTATTTGTGTAGGTCAGAGGACCCCTTGTGGAGTCTATTCTCTCCTACTATATGGGATCTCGGGTTGAACTCAGGCTTGGTAATAAGTACTTTTATCTACTGAGTCTCCAGCCTCACATTTTCTCTTGAATGTCCTGTAGGCATCTCCGCTCACACTCTCTGCTTCTCCTCCTGTGTATCTCTCTCACAGCCACCAGGTCAGAAGCCCGGGTGTTCGTCCAGGTTCCTCTCTCACGCTTCACTTCTTATCTCTGTTGTGACATCCTGTGAGGGTGTGAGTCTATCGCATCAGTTAAAAACTTTATGACTAGCCTTTGTCATCTAATCTCATTTTTCATCCTAGTTATCTTTAAAAGTCTTAATACTTGAAAGTTTAGTTTGTTAAAAGTTTTATTTAATAGCTCACTCTTTAAAATTTTCTTCATTACTTTAGGACAAAAATAAAATTTGTATAAAACACAAACCGGTTACCAGGGTTCTTCTTAATTTTGTTAGTTTGGGACAAGCCCTCCTAAAATGTTCTCATGTGTTATTTCAGAGTCTTCTTGTGTGTTTTCCTTAGAACACAAAACCACACTTTTTATTTTCTCTCTACCTTGGCCAGCGTGTAAGATTTTTTTTTCAGGATTCAGGTCAGAATTGCCAACATCGAGGAAGTCTCTCTCCTGACTACTCTTTCCAGTTTAAGCGGGGCCCACTCTTGGTTAATGGTTAGCACATGCTTATAGAAATAGAGGCCTGCTTTCCCAAACTCCACTTGTCAGGTCAATATTATCCTAAGGGCTCATCAAATCACTAAGACAGTAGCCTCAAACAGTAAAAAATTAAACAAACAAATACAATCTCTTATACTTTGTAGAATTCATATTATGAAGAGCAGGCACAGAGAAAAATATACTGATGTCAGTTGTGAGTACTACATAGCTTTTGAATAAAACAGAATTGGGGAATGTATTGAAGGTTATTAATGAGTTCAACAAATGTTTCTAAAGCTAATTGATCATGTGGAACAATCTTCAGTTTTGCATGATTTTTGGAAAATGATTTATCTCAGAGACCTCTTTGTCAGAGTATTAACATAATTATAACAGCTAATATTCAGTAATTCCTATGTATTATTGTAAGTTTTTATATATTAGTCATTGACTTATTTAATTATTAACATGCAATTTAAATTCTTTAACTAATTTTTTTTGTTGTTTAATATAAGTAAAAGAAATCACAAAATATACAGGATAAACACCACAAAACACACAAAAAGTATTAACTCCACACTTTCTGAAGCCAAGCTCTGGGAAGCACAGGACATCGTGTTACTTGTACTAGCCGTGTCTTCCCTGTTTCCCGGGGGCAGCATCTGAACTGTGAATCCCTTGCTTGTTATAAGGACACCAAACGATAACATTTCGTATTGCTGTCGTGTTTTCACTTTTAAAAGACACCTATATGCAAAATACCCTTTATAGTAAAAAAAAAAAAAAAAAAAAGGAGGATGTTTAAAGAAAATAGAAAATCTTTAGTCTTTAAAATACACACAAAACCCAAATTGATTCAGATGAGCTTAAGCTGGTCCTACCTTCAAGAGACATAAATTGCTCTTTCCTGGGTATGGGGAAATGGGCTTGGTGTTCAAGAGCATGCCAGTGGGGCCTTGAAAGCTGGGCTGTGGGGAGTACTAGTGGCTTGCCTCTGGGCCATAGAAACTACCTTCATCAATGACAAGAGAGCGAATACCCTTTGAATATTCAGTAAACTTATTTCAGAAGGGAGAACATGCTATCTTCTTTACTGATTATTATTGAGATTATTATCATCTCTCTCTGGGTCTCATTCTCACCCAGCTACATTGATTAGATTCCTCAGAGGGAAAGGATGACTGTTGGTGCAGGAGGACCACACTCCGCCCAGGATTAACTCAAAAGGCTAAGCCATAGGTAACCAAGTTTGTCTGGAGGAAGGAGGAACAATTTGGGCGAACTGGCATTAGCTGAAACGCAGCTATATAAGTAGAACCCTAGGGGTGTTGCTTCTGAACCCAACTGCACAACAACAGCATGGAAGGATCACCAGTCTGTTTTTACTATACTGTTTGGGTAAATTGGTAGGTAACACATTTAAATAAGACATGTGAACATGTTAAGAAGATACACTAAGATTTTAAGATAAACTCAAGCAGTGTAAGTACATAGAAAATTTAATTTAAAATAACTTAAAATGCTTGGGTCTGATCTCAAATTAGTTCAGGTAAACAGAAACAACTGTAAATGTATATACATGTACATGTGGATGTATACAAGCATTTATCTCCATAGTTTCAAACAGGTACACATGTATTAAATTACATATGTATTTAGCCTTAAGAGATATGTATTTAAGATATGTATAAGTTTAGGACATAGGGGTTATATATCTCTATAGATATAGCTTTATCCATTCACATAAAGATATATATCCATCTTTACTCAAAGATGGAATTCTCTAATTTTACCCAGCGCATTCTTTGGAAAGCTTCACCCTCAGAGAGGTACACTAATCTCCCAGGACACGGGTTTCTAGACTTATTCCTCTGCATTAAAAAATTATTTTATTCTTCTGTCTATAGTTACTGTGATTTTCCCTTAAACTTATTCACTCACCCAGGGAACAAAACTCACTTCTGAGGAACGGGAAATAACTCTGAGCTAGAGGAACCTGAGTACACACTTGAGCCTGTTCTCTGTCTTCAGGAAGACAGATAAGCTAAAGCTATAAGAAAGACTGATCGCTCTTTGTTTGCTTAAAAAGCTAGCATTTGTCAACCACTGGGGCATAAACATCACTGAGTGATTTTTTTTTTAAATACTCTTTTGCGTACATAGGTAAAGTAGTCATACGTAGTTATACTTTTAACTCCCTCAGTTTTTTTTTTCTCCAAAGCTAGTAGCAGTAGCAAGAATATCTGAAAGAGAGAGGTGAGACATCCCAGCAGTTGTATGTCCTCAGCAGAACACTTTGTAAAAGTTTCCTGAAGCATGGCACTTCGTTCTAGCACATACCAAAGTCTTATGTCCTTAGTGGGCACAGAAGCTACCCTGACAGTTTCCAGAATTCCTCACACCTTCATTTTATGTGGTCGAATACAATCATAAGAATCCACAATTTATAGCCTTTATAAGCTGTTCCATTATGACAAATACGTCAATTTAGACCCTGCTGTGGGTTTTGCCACTTGCAGCCACAAGGCTGAGCAGTGACTGGGTTTTCCCACTTAAGATCAACCCCTCAGGCTCCCCAAGAACCCGAGTGTTTACTTATTCCCACAGGGGTTTGCTGGGAGAGAATACAGATGTGCTGAAGCTGTGTGCATGAATGTAGTTTTGATCCATTAACTTGCCTTTGTTGTGTGCATACATGTTGAAGAAGGTGTTTATCTTGGTTTAGGCAGGGTACTTATAATATCTGAGTTATGGGGGGGATTTATTTATTTTAAAGAATAAAACTATATTTTTAATCTATGAAGCATTCTCTGCACAGATAAATAAGAAAAATGGAAAAATATTAGGAAAGTATGTAAACTCAAGTCATGAGGTATTCCAGAGGTACAGTGCCAGCCAGAGTCCCCCACTGTAACGCTGGACGGTTCCTGCTTTCCTCTGTCACCACATCTGAAGAAACAGTAAGGAGGGTGAGGAAAAGGCCTTGTGGGAAGGCGAGGCCATCACAAGTTCAAAGCAGAGTCGGCAGAGAAGAAGGAGAAAGCAATGCTTACATGTCATTGTATAGCAGTGTTTTTCCCCCTTAAAAGTTGTTAGTCTTCGTCTTAAAAGCACTCACTTTTCTGGGGCACACGCTTATCTGTCTATGTGACTTCTCTTTCCAGAGAGAGGCTTTCTGTTTTTAAATGCTAAGAAAACATGACTTTTCGAATTAGATTTTTCCATGCTATATTTACTTTTACAGATGTGTTTAGTTCTGAAACTGTGGTTTACTGGATTCTGGGGAGAATATATGTATATATATATATATATATATATATATATATATATATATATATAGTTTTTTTTCAAGAAATCTTTACACTCAACTCAGACACAGTCAATCTATGGCCCTTCAATTCTTATATCTTATTGCTTCCATTAACTAGAAATCCTGCATTCTCTTTATGTATCTAATTTTCATGGCTAAAATCTGAGAAATGGACCCATTATTACGTTTCCTGAATAGCTGAGTTTTAGGCATCTCTCATTGCTTTTTTTTTCTGGTACTTAAATAGGTTATTCTTGCATACAAGAACTAGGGTTTCCCAGGAAACAGATATCAGTATGTGCAATGCATATACCAGAAACACACAGACATTCACTCAAGGGGCAAATCAGTAATGAGTCAGACTTACATACATGTGCAAATATACAGTTGACAGAAAATTATTTTAGCTTCTAATATCCTGAATATTAAAAATGAGCTGAGAGAGCTCTTGTAATAATTAGCACGAAAACTCTAGATTGCAATTTTCATGATGAAGTATCTTCAGATCACATCGCGTGAGTTCCGTATTGCACAGCAAAGCACCATGCTGAATATCATGCCAAAGATCTGCAACAGAAAGAACCGCTCATTAGCAACTTTCACATGTGGATTTGATAAAAATCAGCACACTGTGGCACTGCTTAGCTCAAGTTACTGACCAACAACACTGGCTGTAAATGACATTTTCATGTTTCTTAAGGATGGCAACTAAGTAAGATGTCTGTGTCTGCCTTGCTGAGCTCCTATGTTATCCTTAACAGACACGTCTGTTTTAAGAAAGGTCTCTGTTTCTGGCTTATGGTTCTTAAGAGTTATGAAAGACTGATACATTTCTGGTATTTGAATTATAGATTTAAGATGAATCGCAGATCTATTTTACTCATTCAGAAAATAGTTCTTAATTTCTTATGTAAAAGTGCTTATGGTCTAAGTGTCAGAAAAGCTTTTCATTCCTATAGACATGGAGCCCTGTCAAAATTTCCGTTCATTCTTGGTCCATTCCTACACAATGATACGTGGCTGTTTAACCTAATAGTTCTGGTGGTCAGTGGTGGCGCACACCTTTAATCCCAGCACTTGAGAGGCAGAGGCAGGCGGATTTCTGAGTTTGAGGCCAGCCTGGTCTACAAAATGAGTTACAGGACAGCCAGGGCTACACAGAGAAACCCTGTCTCGAAAAACAAAACAAAACAAAACAAAACAACCCAAACAAGCAAACAAAAACCAAAAAAATCAAACCCAAAACAAAGCAAAAAAAAAAAATCTCAGTAGTTCTACCAAAATATAAACTGAAGCAATTGAGCTATAATATTCTTGACTTCTTCTGTCTCTTGGATAGTTCTCTGAGATGCCAAATACCTAGATGGAACCACTGTCCCTATGGTTTGAAGAGAATACCAGAAGGTTCCCACAGTCAGAGGAATCCTGTCTGTGGCTCCTCAGTAATGACTGGCTGGTAATGTGTGCTTTGAGCATTTGGTGCCATGCCTCTGGATCTCTCCTCAGTCCCGTCCTAAGAGAGACGAGGAGCTGAGGATGTTTAATGCATCAAGGCAGGAGTTATTCTAGGAGGGCAGACGGAGATACGGACTCAGCCAGCAAGGATGTCAGGCCTTCAGCCCCTGACCCGAATAGCAGAGTGTGGCAGGGAGGCACCCAGTGGGCCTTCGGGTGAGCGATTACACTGCCGTCTCACCTTCGGAGCAAGAACTCCAGAGGAAACCCCTGGGGTGCTGACTCAAGACAGACAAGCAAGATCAGTTCTCCTTTTCCACGGACTTTCCCAAGTTCGGATGCCCCCGACTCATCTTGGGTATAGTCTGAGGGGTTCCTTCTGAGAGACTCCTTCACTCTCAGATCGCTGTGGTCATGAGTCAGGGCTGGCTGCTTCCATGCTGTACAACTGTTAGTACAGTCTACTTGATACCTCCATTTTGTGGAATGTTTTCAAATTGCTGTGCCGACTAGTTTATAAAACATGACAACTTGACACAAGCTAGCGTCACCTGAAAGGAAGGAGCCTCAATTGAGAAAATGGCCTTATAAGATATGGTTGTAGGTCATTTTCTTAATTAGTGGTTGACAGAGGAAGGCCCAGACTATTATGGGTAGTGCTATCCCAGGGGTATATAAGAAAGCAGGCTGAGCAAGCCATGATAAGCCAGCCAGTAGGCAGCACCCCTCCATGGCCTCTGCATCAACTCCAGACTCCAGGCTCCTGCCCTGTTTGAGTTCTTCTCCTGATTTCCTTCAGTGATGAATAGTGATATGGGAGTGTAAGGCAAGTAAACCTTTTCCTTTCCAAGTGGCTTTGGCCATGTTGCTCTGTCACGGCAATAGTAACTCTGACTAAGGTGCTGCTTCAGGCGCATCACTGGAGAGCTGCAGAATCGTTATCCCCAGAGCTTGTGGAGAAGGTCTGTGAGATATCCCTGGATTTAGAGGGCTCAGCATAGTATTTCTAGTCATTGCCACATTCTGTGTTCTGGATATAAAAAATAGGAAAAGTGCTTGGGTATCGCCTAAGAACTACCAGTTGTAGATTTCTTCAAAATCCTTGTAGCCCTGCCTTTTAGACTATGAGATAGCCCGCACATAGACTAATAAGTAAATTCTATCTTAATATTAGCTACCATTGCTCAAATCCAGGAGTCATTTTTTTTTCACTGGGCTCTGGCTTCACTCTCACCTCTTTCTAACCCTTCCTCATCCATTCTGTACCACAGGTCCTTCAGGCCTAGAGGACGCCTTTGGTGGTTTGAATAGGTTTGGCCCTCACACATTCATGTGTTTGAATGCTTGCCCATAAGGAGTGGCATTATTAGGAGGTGTGGCCTTGTTGGCGGAAGTGCATCACTATGCAGGCAGGTTTTGAGGTCCCAAATATGCTCAAGCTATACCCAAAATATGGTACCCAGTTTCCTGCTGTCTGCAGGTCAAGACATAGAACTCTCTCCTTCTCCAGCACCATGACTGCCTGCTTACTGTTGTGCTTCCGACCGTGATGATAATGGACTAAGTCTCTGAAACTGTAAGCCAGCCCCAATTAAATATTGTCCTTTATAAGAGTTACCTTGGTCATAGTGTCTCTTCACATCAAGAGAAGTCTAACGAACACAGTGCCTGATGCTCTGCCTCTCAGAAGAGCACATCAAACCTTCAATTATGTGGAGCTGATGACCCTCCTTGCCATTCTCACCGTACCTGTCCAGGGTTACTAATTCTTCCCATATACATTTATTTTTATTTTTTTATTTTTAAAAACAAGGTCTCATGCAGCTAGCCCAGGCATGTCTCAAACTCACTACATAGCAGGAGATGACCTTAAACTTCTGATCCTTTTGTCACCATCTCCTAAGTGGCTGGACCACAGGGATTGAACCAAGGGCGTTGTAAATGCCAGGAAAGCACTCTAACAGCAGGGCTTTGTCCCCAGTCTCTCTTCCACATTCTCTTCTTTTGTGCTATTAAAGGACTGAGCCACCAACGGCTGATGCTAGAGCATGCTTCTCTCCTTTGCAGGTGATAATTCCCTTTGCTTGAATTCCAGGTTTGCCCATAATAAAAGTATATAGAAAGATGGTACTTATTAAATGCAACACATTCAGATTTTATGTCAATTAATCTGTAACAATAGGTTATAGGCAGTATCTCATTTGACCTTCATAATAATCCTGTAAGGCTGGTATGTTTAAAATTTATATTCTACAACTATCAAAGCTTAGGGAAATTAAGAAACTCTCCTTCAACCCCAGGGCTTATAAGAAAGTAATGAAGCCAGGAGGTGAATCCAGTTTGTGTGATATCAGTGCTTGCCCTGTGCTGTCAGCCAGTGCACAGATCAAGAGACTTGCTGCTCTGTTACTGTGAATTGAGATTGCTTACCAAGGCTCTGATGGCAGGCTTAAGGGGGAAGTTGTTGCAATGACAAACTCAAGGTCACAATTTGGTGGATACTGGAATTTGTGTCATATTTTACATAGTTACTACTGATGTATGTCATTAACTTTGTTCTTAGGAGATGTACTGTGAACAAAAGTCTTTACCCATTATGAGAACTGTCATTTAAGATACTTCCATCTCCAATTGGAAGAGAAATACTATGTAAGGGTTTATTGCTTCTTAGAAGGTAAAAAATAGATGGCATTCTAAAACTTTCTTACCGTGAGACCAGCAATCCCAATACCAACAATTCCAATGAGCTGCAGCTTAACACTGATCACGGTTTCAATTTTGTCGATGCAATTCTGTTTAGGGGAAAAAAAAAAGCCATCTGTAAAAAATGATCGCGTGACTCATCCCGTGACCCTATCCTTCCCTTTGCTATCTGGGTCTGTAAGTTAATGGCGTGTAAGCTTCTGCTCACATGCAAACCATCTCTCATGGGTAACGTCAGCCCGACGACTGTAACGCAGAAACACAGTATTGGGCAAGGGCAAGGCTCTCTTTTTGGGAAAGCTTATCTATTTAGGCCAAAGGTCTGTTTCAGAGCTCTGAAATATGGTGCTATAAAACTGTTTCTGGTCAACTCCCCTACCCACCCCCTCCGCATTTCAAAACTTAAGCCTTTTCTTACTTTCAGCAAAGAAAGATACAATGCGATATTCTCTAAATTATAACCTCCTCTTCATCATTTACAATTTAAAAGGCATTTTATACACTTGATGTATTTGATGTAAGGTATGCATTAACTTACTAAGAGACTAAAAGTCTGCATGGGGTCAAATTAAATTAGGGAAAGCCAATCCTTAGGAAAACCAGATCTTGGGAGTCAGAAGAGTGTTTTCTCCAGTGTTAGCTGGGCTGTGGTTCCAACCTTTGACCCTTAGGAAATCTGTGAATCAGGGATTGGAAGAACATTCATGGATACGGGGGGGGGGGGGGGGGGGGGGGGGGGGGGGGGGGGGGGGGGGGGAGGGGGGAGGAAATTGGGCAGGAGGCAGAGGGGACTGTCTATAACCATTACTAACTTCCCAGCACCAAACAGTTCTACTTGGAGACTTCCTACACAAAAGTACTCTCAGCCCAGTCGCCTCCCCAGGGCACACAAATCTTTAGCATCTTCTGGCATCCACATACGTTAGCAAATGGTAACCGCGCTCATGCCTCCCCTTATATTTAGTGATTCTGCGGATCTCATCTAAGCCACTGGAGTGCGTTGGTGGGTGTGGAGGAGTAAGATATAGCTTCCTCTGCTCTCAGGGGCCTGGTGGAGAGGATGCAGACCCCCAGAGGAATGATAATGCATTCTGCTGAGAGCCTGGAGCACTGCTGGAGACAGCAGTTCCTGGCATGCCAAAGAAAGCCACAGTCCATCCGCAGCCCTTCCAGCCTTTCTCCCTTCACCATGACTCAGGACTGCCTTCCCTCTGTGCCAGGCTCTGTTGAAGGTACTGAGAGAGCGTGAAAAGGTACAAGAATCTCTTTCCAACTTCCTCTCCTCAGAGGCAAAGCAGCTTCCAGAGCGGCCTTCTCTGTGGAAGGTTAGCTCCTTCTCTGGCTCCGGGTCTCACTCTCTCAGAAAGTCTGCCAGCCACCCTCTTCTCTTCCTTCCCATGCACTCAGCCTTGTTATCTCCATTAATGTTTCCAAGTGACACCAGGCTCCCTAGCTCGCTCAGTGTTTTCAATCTAAAGCAAGAAAAGCAACCTGTCTCCTGCTGCCGCCCTGCCTCCAGCTCTGCCAGCGGCCTGTCTTTCCATTCACAGACGGCTTCTTTTGTGAAAAACAAATTACCGAACATGTACTGGCTTTCCTTATTCACAAGGGAATGCAGAGTCATTGAGATTTGGAAAATAGACATTAATAACATGAAAATAAGAAACATCTGTCCTCTGCTACGATCAAAACTAATACTGTTGATTCTTGTGCATAAAAGGACCCCACACTCACTCGGCTCTCTTTCATATTGATCTGTGTGCTCTCACACTTAATGGAAGAGACTAAAAATATCGTCTTACATTAAATACTTCTGAAATTGTGATTCCTAGTGGCCATAAAACATATCCTATGAAAGGATCATAATTTAAGCAATATCCTACTGTTCCCTGTTAGGAAATCAGTATTTTGATATTAATGTATATGTCTTGTAATAAATACCACTGCACAAAAATTTCTATCTGCATTTTTTTCATTTTTTTCCTTTGTATGTGTTTGCCACAGGGGCTGCCAATCTTGTCTTTTGATACTCGGTCTCTCACGGAACTTGGGATTCACCAATTAGGATAGGAAGGATAGGAAGGTTGACCATCGAGTCTCAATGATCATTTGCCTTCACTTTCCCAGCACTGGAATCGCAGGCAGTTCTACCACACCCAGATTTCTCTGTGGTACAAAGGATTAAACCCAGGTCCTCATGCTAGTGTGGTAAACAGTTTATCAGCTGAGCTATCTCCCCAGTTCCTGCACATGTTAAAAAAAATCCCTTTCTTTAGAATAAATTCTGAGTTTCTAGATGAAAGAGGCTCATTTAAGACTCTGGGTTGCATGACTGCACTAATCTCTAGGACCTTTTATAAATGCTTTTATAAAATGCTCATCTCACATCATTCTCACCCGTATTGTGTTATTAGTAAAAGGCCAATGCTAAACAATGGGGTCTTGTCATTTAAAGTTGCTATTAATTTCAGATAGCTTCTGATTGCCCAGGCTCTTAACTCGTTTAATAGTCATCTGCATTTCATCTGTGAACTCATTTTTCTTGTATTTGGCTGACACTCCACAATTCCTGCTCAGGGTGGCAGATGCAGCTGAGCTGTCATCCGTGCCACACTCCGTCTCTACCACGCAACCCTTTGGCTGGTGTCCCCTCCATGCCTCTCCTGGGCTCTCGGGCACCACACAAACTCTGTTCATACCCCTAGTGTGCACTGTGACAATGCTAGTGTTTCCATCTCTCATTAGACAGTAGGTTCCTTGTTGGAGGGACCTTGACTCATTCATCTTTGTATCCACAGCGCCTGGCAGGCGGAATTAGTAAACCCTGAGCAAGTCTTCTCTGCAGCTATTCCCTCGAGTCTGACTCCTCCTCTTCCTCCTCCTCCTCCTCCCAGTGTTTCTGTTTGGCTGCTCCCCGTTTTGTCCAATCTTAAATGGCATTGTTTCTTAGACTTTTATTTACATTTTCCTTTTCTTCAGAATCCCCTGAGTCAAATGCACATCTACAGCTCTAAGATCACATAAGCCATCGACACTCTTAATGTCTCTCTTAAGCCACACGCCGTATTTTCCAAACCACAATGTTGAAAACACTGAATTAGGAGCTAGAGAAACACAGGGAAACACAGAGACACAGCAGACTTAGGAAAGCTTTGTATGGAAGGATATGAGTCCTGACAAAGGGAGGTCAAGAAGGGAGAGGGTCGTGCTGTGGGAGAACAGGAGCCCAGAGGAACTAACGTTTCTGGGAAAGACAAGCTGGGCTTTATACCTGGGGCTTTGAGAAAGCCATTATTCTCAGCAGACTGAGAAGCAATATGGCGTTTGCCTTGAAAAAAAATCCTCTCTCCAGGAGGGACTGTTTCAATTCTGAGTTATAGCTAAGGGCCTTAGATACTGCTGTGAAACCAAAAGTCTGGCCTTCGTGCTGTTAGCTTAGGGAGCCATGGAAGGGGTTGGATTTTCGTTTTATCGAGTTTGTTGCGATGGTAATGAGAAAGATTGATGGATGATAAATATCCTGAAGTTGAGGTGACCCCTTTGAAAAGACCTCGCTGTTCCTTGCCACCCACATGAGGTTAACTGAGAAAGCTGGACGGGGTGGAGAAGAGAAGGCAGCATGTTCAGTACTCATGACCACATGGAGATCAGAGACCATGAGAAGCCAGCACTGGGTTCTGGCTTCTCCACCTGTACAGAAGACGGTGTCATTCACTGAATTAATGATTGAAGGACAGATAACCAGTTATAGAGAAAGGAAACCATATGTGGGTTTTTTTGAGTGTTTTAAAAGGTCTGTTTTAATTATGCATATATGGGGAAGAAAGATGTAGATGTGCCATGAATGTAGCTACCCAAGGAGGCCAGAGAAATCAGATTCCCCTGCAACTGGAACTACAGGCAATTGTGCACAGCCTGACAAGGGTGCTGGGAAGCAGACTCAGGTCTGCTACTCTTAACCAGGGGAAGGGACTCTCTTGTCTCTTTCACTTATAGAATTCCTGATAGAGTTAATTTTATCAGTGCTGTGACTGTCCCAGAAAGACGTGGACAACACAGAACTCTTGCCCTGGTGAACCAAATTAATATACCTTAAGGACACGGCATGGTCACTGGCAAGCAAGTCTCCCATCATTCCCAGAGTATGAGGAACCTACCAGAGCTGCTGTTTATTTCATATGGCATGAGTAAGGCTCAGGGTCCACTGGGAAGCAGCCTCCTAGAATCCCTGGGAAGAAAGCCTGAGCCTCCCTGCCTCTACTGACATAAAAAACCTCCTTCTAGTAGGGGCCGGTGAAGGGACCCTGGAACACGCAGCTTACCTTCTGGTCTGGGAGCTCCTTTGGACATGTGGGCTGGACTTGTTCAGAGCTTTCTTTTCCACAGCACTGAAACTAGAGAGCAATAAGAGGTTTTAGGACACAGGAGGCAGGAGTGCTGGCCCCAGGACTCCGTGTCATTGCCGGCTGGCAGTGCCAAGGCCGCAGAGTACTTCTGAGGCCCAAACTGCTATTTCTGGAGAGTGAAGGAAGAATCCCAGGATTGTGCTAGCAACCCAGAAACATGGCTTCTCCAAAGTTGCAAAACTTTTACGCTATGAAGTGACTTGGGGCAGGGTAGGGCAAGGAGCTAAGTGATGGTGTCCACCATGAAGAGTTGAAGTCCAAAAACCTGCTGATGAGCAAAAGCTTTATGAGTTTTGGGAAGGACTCATTAGCCAGGAACTATCTGAGAAGAGAGGATGGGAGCCATGGGAAAGCCCGAGGCCAGAAGAGCAGGCATTACTGCTGGCTGGCAAATAGGTACCCTGCCTCAGGGCTGGCTGCTTAAGACAAAGGGATCTTTGTGCTACTTGCCATCTCTGGGGAACCTTCTAAGATACTCTTGTCATATAGAGCCAGGTACCTGGAAACATGTGGCTCAGAGGTTCATAGTGACTTCTCCAAAATGCAGTGTTTAAGAAAACAGAATGACCTTGGTCTGGCTCATTTCCTCTATAAGCCTTTCTTGACTATATGTAGCTCTAAGCAGTACTCTAGCACATTCCCATGTAACATTCTAGAAGGAAATATAGTTGTCTTCCAATGACCTCCATTTTATAGCTGAGGAGTGAACTGAAAGATATCAGAGAGGTCTGACTAACTCACTCAGAGTCACAAAGTTGCCAAGAGACATGCTGGAGCTGAGGTTTCCTGGCTTGAAGATCACTGTGGTGGTTTGAATATGCTTGGCCCAGGAAGTGGCACTATTAGGAGGTGTGGCCTTGTTGGAGTAGGTGAGACTTTGTTGGAAGAAGTGTGTCACGTGGAGGTGGGCTACTCCTCCACAGACAGACCCTACTCCTGTCTGTCTGGAAGTCAGTCTTCTCCTGTTTGCCTTCGGAACAAGATGCAGAACACTTAGCTCCTCCAGTACCATGCCTGCCTTGGACGCTACCATGCTTTCTGCCATGATGATAATGGATTGAACCTCAGAACCTGAAAACCAGCCCCAATTAAATGTTGTCCTTTATAAGAATTGACTTGGTCATGGTGTCTCTTCACAGCAATGGAAACCCTAACTAAGACAGTCACCATGCTTGCTTCTGTCACACCACAATGTCACCTCTGAGAAGAATGGACACACATTTGGGTGGCTTTCTCAGTGTCCTGCTCATGTTTTTTGGTCTCTTTTGGGCACACGCACTAACTTTTTGTGAATCTGTGGAAGGCCTCTTTCTAGCCAAAGGTCTACACAAAGCACAAACTATGGCTCTCATCAGAGTTAAAATCAAAGGCTGTTGTTTCCATTCATTTTATTTATTTTTATTTTTGATGTAGGTGATTAGAGAGCCCCGGCTCGTGCATAGCTGATAAAAAATGTGATGTTAGAGAAGAAGTTACTCACTGCTGAGTGGAAGGTAGTGAGAGTCCCATTTCCCCTGGCCCTGTCTTTAACGTAGTCACTGTAGGCCTCCTCATACATGCTCTGAACATGTCGTATAGCCTGAAAAAACACCAGGGCACGGAGAGTGGGAAGTTGCAGACATTTTCATTTTACAAAGAAACTCCCCTCTTCTGTGTCCTTTGGCAACATTGATTCCCCGCACATTCCTCTGCATTTTAAAAGGCCTCTGCACATATAGAGCAAAACACAAATTCAAGAGGTCCTGAGATGCTTTTGAAAATGGAAGGGTAACCTGACCAAGAATGTTTTATTACATTAGAGCCACCTCTTGGCGTGGGGATTTGTAAACCTGGAGGGCTTCAGTGTCAACTACGCCCATGTAGGAGATCCTGGACTCCATGACCGCACAGTTTCCTGCTAACTTGCAGGCACATGTCCACTGTCAAGGAAGACGTTCTGCATTCAGATGTCCCACATGGCTTAGTGGATGCTTTTTCCAGTGCAAAGACATATGACCCCTAAATCCATAGGCTTGAACTCTATGTGGAGCTGAGACTTGTAACCTCTGGGTACAAGGAGCCGTGTTAAGAATGTCCCATAGAGTGCAGTCACTCAGTTTTCATGCTTATCAGTTTTACACTTAAGCCCATACACCCAGTATAGACAACATATGAGTTCACTGGAAATATGACTTTCTCAAGGCTCTGCCCCGTAATCTTCTTATCCTTCCAAAAGGTCTCACACCCTGTGAGCTCTCCTTATGATCTCTTCTGGAATCTGAGGGTTGCTACATGCATGCAGCAGGCCAGGATTTAGCTTCTCATAACAGGGCAGGCCCTGCCTAGGCCACGGATGAGAAGGTAGGTTCTTTCTCCTTCTTCCTTGCCCCATTCTTTTGTCTGTAACCTAATGCCTGCCTCATTTTTGAACTAGGAACAATCTTAAACCAGAAATCCTAAACAAACAAACATTATATTATTATATTACTACTAATATACATGATGAGCTCTGTACACTACTAGGTTAAAGGATCTACTTACACAATTTGGGGAGCTATTATTTTGTTTCTTAATAACATTTTGGGGTGGGTATTCTATATCATTTGCCATAAGAAAACTGCCTTAACCACCACAAAACGTCTGGGCTTTACTTACTACATCCTTGCCTATAAATGCAAATACTCCAGTGGTTACTTCAGCAGCAAATATCACCAGCAGACAGGTAAAAAACTGTGGAGAGAAAACACTAGTGTCATTAATTTAGTACCTTTTCAATTTATTTAGCCCATTTGCATCCTCAGCTCTGTGATAAAACAAACGCAGCTCTGTGGTACACGAGACAGCCTTTTCAGCTTTATTTAGAGAAAGAACATCTGGGAGAGGAAACAGACATTTCACACAGCCATAGATGAGAAGTGTCAGGCAGACTTGGAAAATCCAAAGACTGATGGGAATGGGAAATGAGAGGATCAGAACACCCTGCTTCAGGCTCCCCATGAGAAGTGCCACTGGGTAGGGCATTGGGTAAGGCTATGCATTTGTTAAAAGGGAAGCCTTGACCCACTTTGTCTCCTCCACGCAACTGTCCGGCACTTTTGTGGGGTTTGTCTGGTTCTTCACTGAACAATTGTTTATTGAGCACGTGTCCTGTGCCAGGCTCTGTCCTTTGTTCTAGTTACACAGAGGTAGACAAGATCCCGACCTCTCCAGTATCATAAAGCTTATATTGGGCAGAGATGATACAATAAATGAATAGAGGTATTAAAAACAAATAAAGGAATATTAGATAGTCACATAGAAACCATGTCATAGCACAGTATTGGCAGCAGCACACTCAGTAAATACTTGACCACATAAGTTCTACAGAGAGGAAATATGGTTGCCAGTGAGGTTTGGGCTTGGGGAAGAGTGTGAGGTGAGTATTGTATTCCAGAGAAACTGGAAGGTTTCTCTGAGGAGAAAGAAAGAGGAGTAGAAGAAGTGTTTGTGTGTGTGTGTGTGTGTGTGCATGTATGTGTTTTTGTGAGAGTGAGTGTGTGTTTGTGAGAGTGAGTGTGTGTGTATGTGTGTGAGTGTGTGTGCATGTATGTGTGTTTGTGAGTATGAGTGCATGTATGTGTGTTTGTGAGAGTGAGTGTGTGTGAGTGAGAGTGTGTGTGTATGTGTGTCCTTATGGATATATTCTGCCAGGTCTTAGGTTTGCTGATCAAACTCAGCTCTGTGATAAACAAAATAGCCTTTCAGCTTTATTTAGAGAAATAATGTCTGGGAGAGGAAACAGATATTTCACACAGCCATAGATGAGAAGCATCAGGCAGACATAGAGAACCCAGAGACTGATGGGAACGGGAAATGAGGGGACCAGAACACCCTGCTTCAGGCCCCCTGTGAGAAGTCCAGAGCCATCTCTCTGATGCCCCTCACCTCCTTGAGGGTTCAGGGCATCACCTGAGTCGCAGGTAACAGAAGCTGCTTTTGTTGTTGCATTTTTAAACAGAAGCTGGGGGTTAAAGTAAGGCACCAGAGGGATGTTTGGCTAAGTTATTGATCTTAACCAGAAATGCTTTCCTTGTAGATAACAGTTCTTTCCTGGCTGTGAGGATCTTGAAGCTGCCCCATCCACAGTGAAATATTATTTCTGAAGGAACCATCAATTCTGAAGCACTCTTCCCCAAACATCTTTCCTCTGATGACCTCACTGTTTTCACGTTTTCCATATGAGGCAGGAACAAAGATAATATTATCCTCATGCAGGAGATGGAGAAAACAGACACCAGAGAGAGGATCTAGCGCCAAGGCTTTACGTCCTAGAGGAGCTAGGTCTCTGACTCCTTTCCAGGGAAGGCTGCCAATCCACCCCGTGCCCACCCCAGAAACCCTACTTACTGATCCGAGCACACACTGTGACTCACGCATGGCTCCACAGCACCCGAAGAAACCCACAGTCATCATCAGGGCCCCGGCGCCAACCAGCACGTACAGCCCTGTGGATGAGAGGCCAGAGAGAGCATTCAGAGCCTGACTGAAGACAGGGCAACCAAGCCCAGTGCAGCAGGCGGGAGCCCTGCCTCCCACACCAGCTGAGCTCTGACTTTCATCTCTGTAGAGCACTCTGCTGTACTGGTGACACTTATTGTCTACACTTCATACATACTGGCTCACTCAGCCAAGTAATCCTATCTGCTGTCATAACAGTAGACATATCAGGAGACTGAACCTGAAGGAAGCCAGGCAACCTGTCTGAGAACACAGCCAGTGAGGGGAAGAGGCCACCTCTACATGCTGCTCAGAGCTGTTGCAATGAATGGCTACCACATGCCTCCTCAAGTCCAAACACTTCATCCTGGGTTGTGCACCTTTGTGCAGAGGAAGGACTACCACCCCAACAAGGCCAATGATACTGCATCAGGGGTAATCAGAAGCTGGTCTCACAGTTGGGACACAAGCCCAAGCCTTTTCTTGAGCCCCAGAGCCCGTTGTCTTCTGGACCTAAGGGCTGTCCCCACCACTGAAGGACTTGAACCCAAGGGTGCGGGAGGCAAGAGCAGCTGCTGGATGACAGGGCAGGGATGGGAGGGGAGGGGAGGGGAGGGGACAGAGCCAGGATGTGGGTAAGGACAGGAGCATAGGACACACTATCATCAGTTTTGTGTGAATTTTTTTTTCTCCTTTCGAAGGCAGTGCCACAGATATTGGACACACAGGAGGGCATGTTACAAAACAAAAATCAAAATCAACACCCCATGAGGGAGAACAGTAAGGTAATAGACACCCACAGTAACATCAGTAGCACCATGTATGAACCAGGATTTAACTATCCTTTTGAGAATTTTAATAAAATTGCTACGTGTGGGACAGGCTGTTCTTGTCAGGCACTGCTACAGTCACCAAGTGCAGGTTTACTGGAGCAGCTCTCATGATGGCTGTGAAGTACTGAACCACGCTGCTACCTCCTTTCTTAGGCACTGGGCCCCAGAGAATCAAGTTCTTGTCCCAAAGTCACAAGTTGCTGCTTTCCCCAAGAAGCTGTCCTGCCTTCCAAGCAACAGCAAGAGCCTTACTTTATTTTTTGGAGATGTGACCTCTTAAGTCAAGCCCCAGGAGAATTTTTCCTCACAGAGAAAAATGACGGCAATGGGCAGGTTCTGGGAGGCCCGGGGTTCTGGGAGGCCCCGGGCCAGGACCCTGATTTCCTTCTCCCATCCTGAGATAAGAAGTTAGCACAATGCTGGGGTTGGGCGTGGCGCTTGGCTCCCTGGGAGTAAGGCTAATGGTCTCTGTTTTTTTTTCCTTTTGCATTTTAGTTAGATGAGTCACCCAGAAACCATTTTTGTTCACCGGAAGTGGTGGTGGTGGGGCGCGTGGGTCCCACCCTTTGGGGAACCCCTGACACAGGCATTCAGGCACTTCCTGGGGGCTCCTCTGGGTTGCTCACAGCTGGTTTGTGGGCAGGCCTGTCTGTGAACAGACTTAGATGGGGTTGCAAGCTATCGATACTGCTTCTTGTACCATCCAGTCCAGCCAGCCCAGACCAAAAGGGCCTCAAGGTACCTGTGGGTTTCTAAGTGGGGAAGGGTTGGCTATGAGGTCTGGAGGGACCCCCAAGTTTCCTGCTGTTTCAGCCCCATTGATTCCTTTCTCTAAGAGGATCATTTCATGGGAGAGTGGGTGTGGCTACAAGAGAACTGATACCATTTAAATACAACAGTGTTGTTGGCTCTACCATCTGAACACCATCTTTCCAAGGTTGTCACTTTTCAAAGCTCTTTTGTTTCTATCCCCTTGTGATCCGCGCCCCGCCCTGACCAGCAGGAAGGAGACACAGACCAACCGGGTTCTGTCTCAAGTTAGTTTACTCAGTCCTTGATGCATGCAGTTACAGCTTAAGCGTAATGGTGAAAAATCTCTCGAACCCCACCGGAAGCAACCAATTAAACCCTATCCTGGCCACTCACAGAATGCCACGTAGCTCCTGCTCATACGCCAGGAATTCTCGGGCTTTTAGCATCATATTCTCGGGTTTAGGATTATGTCATTGTCAACACAGCCTAATGCCATATTAGGAGTTATTTATGCCAGCAAGGCTGATAAGGCCGAGGCAGTCAGCGCCATCTTCAAGGAGCGGCCGTTAGGCTCCCTACACCCTTGGTTCCTCAAAGCAGACTGGTTGGGTAAAGAGGACATCCCTGTGATTTTACAAGAGGCAAGAGTCCTGATTCCCACCCTACACTCCTTACACAGATAGTTGACTAAGGAGTGGTAGCAGCAATAGAGGCAGCAGCAATAACAACATCCTACCAGCGCTTTTCCATAACGCCTCCAGAGATAGCAGTGTTAACACTCTGACTTCTTGATTATAATGTCATTGCCTCCGGCTACTACTGCTACAACTGCTGTTGGATCCAGTGTGAAGAAAGAGTTGGGGGTCACAGCCTCTGGTCCAGCTCCCTAAATTCTCATCTATTATATACTACACTCCAGGCAGCTGGTGACCATGCCTTGTTCTAGTGTGAATTGGACCTTTGTAGATTCCTACAGTTTTCTGAAGACTTCAGGTCTACAAATCTCCGGGTGAGAACCTCCAGTCAGTATGTATTTCTCCAGGGGTCAGTGACATAAATTCAAAGTCACAGACTGACTATCTCATCCCTCCAGGCATCTGTACTTAGACACACATCTTGAGAAAGTCTGAGATAGGAAAGGGATGTCATGAAAAGACAGGCTCCCAGTGTATAGGGGCCTGAGAACTTAGGACAGAGGGTCTCCCCAGTGGGTACAGTTCACTAGGTCTCTCTAGCAACAATCAGGAGATGTGCTCTCTCGAACAGTATGCAACACCAGTATGGACAAAACAACCTATGCATCTCAGCAGCTCCTGCTCCTGAGGCCTCTCCATTGCAAGCCTCTGTTTGCATGAAAGGATGTGCCTGTCCCCTGGGTTCAAAATGAGACTCTCTGTGGAGCTGGAGAGAATCACAGGAAACTTCCACATGTAACGAATTCCCTGGACCTGCAGGCCAAATCTGGCTGTCTGAGTCTGTACAGGGTAAGCCCTATGGCTTTCAAGGATACCTTATTTAAAGTCTGGTTTTAAAAAGAGCTGCTGATGGATCAGTTAGCTTATAACTACATTTTAATTCCACAATGGCTTCCATAGAGTCCCCTCTCCCAAAGAGCACACAGGACAAACATGTGACCTACTTAATAAGTCTCTTATGTTTTCTAAGTCCTTATTTTCCTTGATTTGAAAACGGAGAGTCCTTTGAAATTGCGTTTTATCGTTAATGGCTGGGCTTGGTGAAGCCAGTGAGATGCTACCAGCAGCAGCTTATCCAGGGACGCCTTCTTCCCTGATGAGTCCATCTTTTCTCCTCAGAGTTCAGACCCTTCTAGAGGCATTGCTTCAGCTAACAAAGGATCAGGAGGGCCTGTTCAAGGCTCATCAGCACAAATTCTTCTAAAAATCCTTGTTGGGAGTGGATATATTGGCATGCTCACCACTGCCAGTTATCTTGGCAGCAGATGGTCTTATGCAACCTGCTAATGATTGGTTTTTCATCTAATTTTTTTTATGTGTGTGTGTGTGTGTGTGTGTGTCTGCAGAAGTTTTCCTTCCAATTTCCCTTGGAGGCACATAATTACAGCCATCATCACTCAGTCTCCATGGGGTTTAGTCCCAGGACTCCTCACATACCAACCAGTGGATGCATGAACCACTCATGAAATGCGTCATATTTACACATAATTCACTCACAACTCCTTGCATCCTCTAAATCATCTCTGGGTTTCTTACCATATCTAGGACAACACAAATGTTCTAGAGTTGTTGGGCTTATTATTTAGGGATTAATGGCATGAAAAGGACTGTCCATGTTCAGAAGAGATGCATTTTTTTTTTAAAGATCTTTGATCTGGGGTTGCTTGAATTTGTTGATGCTGAACCAGTGGATGTGAACCAAGTCTATGGGTTGGCTGTATCTATGTGTTTAGAGGAATGTATATGAGTCTGAGCTCATGGGGAGGGGTTAGATGCTTTCTAAATAACAGCTGCAGGAGCTACCAGATAGCAGTAAGTATTCCAGGTGTGGTACATGTCTCACTCCATCCACGTCACTGATGGGAAGCACCACTCCCTCGTGGCTCGGCCCTCTCCAGGTGATGCCTGTACTCTGCACTTGACATAGGTCAAGAACCTACTTGATGGAAGGTCCATGTGATAGTTGGTCTAAGCCCACCCCAACTGCTCCTCTGGCGTGCTGTCTTCCCTCGTGAGATGGCTTTCCCTCAGCGTCCCCTCAGTACATGAGTACGGAGAGTATTTGTTCATAACTCACCCTTAGCTGAGTTGGCCCTTCCACTTACACAAGTTCATAGTCCACAGCTAAAGAATCAGAGGTGCAGCTAATGAAAGTTGCAAAGCTATGACGGGTAAACTGGAATCCAGCCAAAGTGTGAACCCCAAACTTCCAGGCTACATTTTCAGTAGAGACTCAGAACAGTGAATCTCTTAGCTAGAAGTTTGCCATGTATAAATGGTAGGGGAGTTCCTGAGATTTCTAAAATTGCTGCTTCCTGGGTGTTTCCCATAAAAGAACAGGCTAGGGTCCAAAATTCTGGGCTGCTGAGACTGGGTATGGTTAAGTCCTCTCTCTCCTTCAGGGTTGTGATCTGCAATTCTGGCATAATTACCTATTCTGATTCTTGTAGAATGGCTTTGGAGAAACTGTCCAGACATGGTAGTCTCTGTTACCCAGCTAGCATGGTGTCAGGTATGAAGTTAAAACAATATTACCAGAGTGAGTCAGAGTGTTTATAAAGGCAAGCCAGCCCCTGAATGGTTAGCAACGGAGCACTTTCCTTCCACACAACCTCAGCCACAATCAAAGTCAGGCTCTGGGACTCTGAATGGAACAGGGAAAGGCAGATGTAGCCAGGCTGGGACTGCAGAGCCAAGTGGCTCCTATTTGTGTGGGCACCCCCAGTGGAGAAACCTGCTCACATCCTCGGCTCACAGACATGAGCTCATGTGCTCCAGCTTCCTGAGGCAGAGAGGACCACTCCCCGCTCTATGATCCTGGAAGACCCTGGGGCATCCACCCTTCCAAAACATGGGGAGGGGCCAGAACAGGAAATCAGAGGGGCAGGTTGTTGGAATTAGGAAGAAGCAGGGGCTCTTTCCGAGAGTTCCCTGAGAGAAACTGGAACGGAGATGGTCTAGGAAACCCCAAGTAACCCAGGTCCTCTCCCTGCCAGCTCCACTCTTGCCAGCCTCTTCCTTCCTAGGCAACCAAGGGACACAGAGACCCTGGGTCAGCTGCTAGGCCTTGGCCTTGGCCCAAAGGTACACAAATGGAGGCAGCAGGCAGCAGTTTGTCTGACTACCTCCTTCCATGTCCTCATTTTCCCCGAACTCGTGTCTCCCTGCTTTGGCTAATGCCTACCACTCTGTCTGCCTTGGACACTGGGTACAGAGCAACTCCATTATCACGGAGGGAAAAGGAGAATGCTAGAAGAGAGAGCATCCTTGCAATCCCCAAAAGCCTGCCTGCTGCCTACCCAGAGCTATGCTCTGTGTCTTTCTGGAGGCTTCCTTGCTCTAGGCTGAGTGGATGGCTCCCCATCTCTTCTTCCCTTGCCTGCCATCCTCCTTAATTCCCAAGAAGCTGTGGCCACAGGCAGGTACCATTGCACCTGGCTGTGGCTTGGTGTCTTGAAGAACCACTTGAACATGCTAAGCCTGTTTAGGACATCTTTAACCAAAGGGCAATGGGTATGAGCTGATGACTCTGGAACACATTCTAAAGAAAGATACACAGAACATTTAGGCTTAGTGGCCCACACTGAGATCCTCGTGCTTCGGAAGTGGAGGCAGGAGGATCAGGGGTTCAGTGACGTCATCAGCTATTAAGTTCCATTCCAACCTGGTCTACATGAGACTCTGCCTCCCCTCCAGGTCAGATCAGTGAGCTAAGGAGCCTCTGACCCAGTGGGAGGGAGGGTGGTCCTAGCAAGTGATCCAGGGACAGCTCCATCTGTGTTGCTGGTTTGAGGTGTAAGTAAAGTTTCACAGGTATAGTTTTGGATTTAACCTAAAAATACCTTGTGATCTCTTAAGTCAGAAATGTTGAACAAGCTTAGTCAAGCTAAAGTGTTCTCTTGGTATTTGACCACTGTAAAAGTCAGGGCTGGGTGTTTACCAATTGCAGAGCTCTCTGTGGTGAGTGGGAGGGTCAGCTGCACCACTCTAACATTCCTGCTTCACTCTCTAAACTAAGCCAAGTGGATGGACATGGCCTGAGACACGGAGACGCCTTTTCATGTCATGTTTGTGACATGTTTGTCAGGAATCTTTCTACGGTGATCATCCATAGAAACCTACTCCACTGGACTTGAATCTAATGGAAATTTAGTGAGCCACATAACTGAAAATCCAGGCTAGTACTCATCGAAGAGACTCCAATGATGTTGTCAGAATCCAGCGCGTGGCCATCTTGGCTCATCTTTCCTTCTGTCTCCTCCCTGCTATGATTAAATGGCTGCCAGAAGCTGTAGGCTTCTAACTCCAGTAAAACATGCTTCTTTCATTTCTTCAGACCTCCTTATACTTCCCAGCCTAGTGCTAGTGCCAGACGTCAAACTGCTTGCGTAGCCCACGGCTTGTCGGTCTAAACACCCTGAAGCTAAGCAGACTGAGAATGGATGAGTTACCTAGCAGAGCAAAAGCACTAAAACATTTCACAAGCGGAGCCTGAATCCTTCTTCTCAGTGCTGTGGCATGAGTGGGGGTGTACCCGCCTTGGTTCCTCAGCAACGTCTCCCCTTGCTTTTAGCCCATGACGAGTGATCGTAAACACGAACACAGTCAGTGCTCAGAAGTTGGCAGACAGGGTTTTTGTAGGAGCAAAGCACCAGGCATAAGGAAACTAAGGTCCAAGAATTAGAGATATAGCCTTTGCCATCTCTTCTGGGCCCAAATTGGCGTAGGCATAAATATACAATGCAAGTCTGGTCAATAGGCTACAAGAGGAGACTTCTAGAAGAGGACAGGTGAAGTGGAATTTGTTTCCTCCTTTGGATTGTACTGATGAAGACAGTGCTAGAACCACAATAGGAGGGCAGAGCAGGGTTAAAGTGCTAGAGGGACTGAAGCCCCTGAGAAGAGCACCAGCTTTCTCTGTGTCACCCCATTTCTTCGGCAGGAGGTGTGGCTGCTGCCCCTCTGCCTGTTCCCCTTCTCCAGGAACAAGTCTCTCCTGTCCCCACGATAGGATTCTTCCCTTCTCTCAGAAGTCTCTACTAACAGAAGTATTGAGATTAGCACCCCAAATTTTTAAAGTTATTTCTTCATTTTGAGTTGTTTCCATGTTTAAAAAAAAAAACCACAGATCACAAAGTAAAATAATGACTTATTGGGGGCCTCCAATGCAGTTTGAATGGACTGGTGAACCACTCCAGAAAGGAAGGGTGTTTCCTAACTCTTTGAGATAAACTTTAGTTACATTTCCTTGATACTTCTTTAAATAAAAAAAAATCAGTTTTCCTGGGGCCTTCTATCCTGGAGAGAGGAGGAAGGGGCCACAGAGGCACATTCCCCAATACCAGTAGAAGTGTATAGGTCCAGAGACTTAGACAGTGTCTTTCGCCTCTCCCCTGTCCCTCAGACCCAATCTTTAGGGAAACTGAAGTCACTCACCCACATAGAAATATTCTGGGGACTTGTCCTCTGATGATAAATCCTTCATGGTACCTCCAAATCGAAACCATAGTCCAAACGCAATAACGGCTGATCCGGCTAGCTGGAAGATTAAGAGCAGAGAGTTGACTATGGAGGGGGATGTGTACATAGGCTGGATGCAGGCTGCAGGCATGCGATGCCCAGGCTGGGAGGGTCGCCCCCTGTAGAGCCCATCTTGTCTACTCTTCATGTCTTGTCAGGAAAGAAACCAGGCTTAGAGGCAAAAGCATGGGCTTGGTGCCCCTCAGGGGCTCTAATATGACTGACCAGCTCTGGGATGCCTGAGTCCAATCACAGGCTTTGCTGTGCCCTTGGGCTTTCCCGTGGTTATTTGGTACCTATGGGATGAAAGTTCTCCACCCCCTACCTCATCTCCCATCTCGTGTGTGTGTGTGTGTGTGTGTGTGTGTGTGTGTGTGTGTGTGTGTGTGTGAAAATCACTGTTCCAACATTCTCCCTGCCAGGCATCTGCCCCTTTCATTATTGTCTCTTGCTGGGTACATTCTGGACTTCCTCACCAACATCTTAGTGAGTGGCCACTGTCTGGGGGTGGGGGGTGGGGAGGGGCAAGTCACCAAGAGCAAGATGAACTCTAAGACCTGGGGGAAGCCACCTTCTAAATTAGAAAAACAAACAAACCCACACCAGCCTCGGGGCCCACCTACACTTGCTGATGCAATTCCCAATTATGCATTTATATGCATGCAAATATCCATGATGCAATCCCAAGTCTGCTCAGAGACTCCCGTGACCCCCTCTTCTTGATTGCTACATGGTGACCGATACCCTGCCCCTGCCCAGGCATGGTTTTGCAGGCAGGGAAGGAGGGTTTTATTTTTTTTGTTATTGTTGTTGCTATTTTGAATTTCCATGGAAAGTGGAAAAGGAAAAAATATGTTTCTGAAAAGGCCTGGTCTGTGTGCTGTTTGGCTCATGGAGAGGCTGAGTGGTTGGTGCAGGCAGTGGCTAGGCAGTGGCTAGGCAGGCTGGCTGCTGGAAGAGTCATCACTGGGCTCCATCTCCTGAGGCTGAAGGCTGTTACAGGCTTCATGTCTAAGCCTACAGCCCTGTATGTCAACCATAGGACTGTCCTAACCACAGGCCCACAGGCCCCAGCCAAGGTGCTCTCCCAACACCACTGGGATATCACTGTATCAGTCAATTAACACTTATTTACAGGGAACTTTGTGAGTGCAAAGCACTATGGGAAAATCAGCAGAGATGGAGAAATACCACCCTGCTTCTGCCAACTCTTCCAGTTACTGCGGGGTAGCCCTAGCCTTTTACCAGACAGTGAGGAGCTGCTCTTATCTGTAAAGAGGAGAGCACCCACTTTGGCAGCCAGAAGCCAAGGAGGAAATGCAGACCAGAGGTGTAAGAAGGAAAAATCCAATCAGGGTTAGGCCAGAGGCCTTTCCAGGCAGGCTCCTTCTCTCTCATAGGGCAGCTTGTGAGAGACCCTGTGCTGCCCTTGGAAGGTTACCTGGCTGTGTGTATGAGCCACACCTCTTCATTTCCTTCATTTCCATCTCTTCATTTGGTTTCCCAAGGCCAATTCCCTGTGTGGCTGGCTTCTTCAGAACTATGCAGGCCTGCCTTTAGTGAGGGGGAGTGGGTGGCTGAGTTCTACCAGCTGGCTACTCCCAAGGGGAATAACTAAAGGTTTCCAGTCCTCAGAGAGGACACTAATTGGATAATTCATGGGGCAGAAAAAAAAAGGGGGGGGCTCAGCTGTCTTTTGAAAGACTTTTTACATTTTTTAAAAAAGAACAGGCTGGCATGGAAACCTGAGATGAAATCATGCTATGGTATAATAGTATTTATCTTTGAAGGGTGGAATTACAGGTGAGGTTTTTCTTCCGTCTTCTAAGGGCTCTACATTAATTATGCATTCATCTTCTAGGCTAAGAACCATAGCTTTCGAGAAGGCATTGCTTACTGGATTTTATGTCCCATATGGAAAATGGAGAGTCTTCTTGTTCTGTGCTTAACTCAAGAAGGTGCCAGCTTTGGGGTTCTGGCTTCTGTGTACAGAGAGGAGTGCTGTCTTTGGTCACACCTGTCCCTAGGAACGCCTGGGATGTCCGGGATGAGGCTGTGTAGTGAACTTCACAGGCTTCCCTGCTTTGCCACCGTCTCTCTGGTGCCTTAATGGAAAGACAGCGTTTCCAAACACAAAGCAGAATCTATTGACAGAGGCCCTGGGCCCAAACCGGCAGCCACCACACAGACTACGGAGGAGGTGACTGGTCTCAGGGACACCCTACCACGAGACCACATTTTTGGAATCTCTGAACACAAACTCTAATTTATTGCTGTCTGGATCATCCTCCCAGACAGAATCCATCCATCCAGTTCTGGCACACATGTGCTTGAGGCATAATGGAAAATGAAAAGAGAGGTTGCAATTTAGAGCCACTAGGCAATGGGGGAAAAAAATCCACTCTTGCTCATCCATTTCCCCAACCCCAAACCACACATACACGGCTTTCTTCTCTGGGTCGAGGAAACTATGGCTTAGCTGAATGTCATCACTGTGTGGCAGGGAATCCTCCCAGAATGCTGTGGGCTGTGTTAGGGATGTGTGGGTGAGGAGCTTTCCAGGGCCAGAACAGTCTCTGCTTTGGAAGGAGGCACAGCAGGCACCGTGTAGCTCTTCAGCCCTTCTGAAAACTGAAGGCCTCTCAGGCTCATAAGACTCCATGTTGGCTGTCCTTGTGGTTGGTGAGCTGCACACTGGAAACTGCTCAAGGGGGCAAGAAAATCACACTAACCCCATTCCAGTCAGAGCAGAGGAAGCAAGCCCCCTGTCAGGCACGCGGTTCTCCTTACTGCGAGCATTCCCTACAGCAGGAGATGCTCTCCCTAGTACTTGAGGGCCTCTTTAGACCTAAGCTTTAACTCAGTAGGCACCACGTCCCCTATGCCACAATGCTTTTAATTTCGGCCCATTTTGTACTTCACTTCTTTCTCTTCTTCCGTGCACATTTAGTAACAACCAACCATAGTCGGAGCCAGGCCAGGAGCTGTGCTCCATGTGGGAGACTTGGAAGACAATCACCTAAAGTGAGACACGCAAAAAGATGCAGTAAGTGTGCCGAAGGGAAGGAGCGCGCATTACCAAGGAAGGGCACGGGGCACTGACGGGTGGCGGTCATCCCCATTCTGATATATGCCTTGAAGAATGAGTTGAATTTCACGGAGCAGCAAAGAATTAGTGGGATGAGAAAGCTTGAGGCAGAAGGAACCTCCACGCTACGCTGAGAAAGAGGCCAGTGTTGGGGAGCGCATTATGTCATCATCACAGGAGTGCGGGGGTGGGGGTGTGGGGGCAGCCATGGCTCGTGGCTTCTGCTTAGCTTGCATCATCTTGGGAAGCCTACTTCGGGCCCTGAGGGAAGGAGGGAGGGAGGGAAGGAGGGAGGGAGGGAGGGAGGGAGGGAGGAAGGGAGGGGAGACAGGAACTCAACTCTTTTGATGGGAGTGAGCAGGAGCTGAATGCTGATTGGCTGCCAGACACAATGAGCAGCCACAGATGGATGCTCAGGAGAACCTCAGAGAGGATGCCAAGGAGCGGCAAGGAGACCCAGAGGGCCAGTGAGAATCACCTTAGTGAGGGACACTGCCGTGGACCGCTCTGCTTCTAGGGCAGGCGTTGCTTGCTGTGTCCCTAGCAGAATGGTAAAAAACAAACAAACAAACAAACAAACAAACAAAAAACAACTCAAAACCATCATTGCTTCTGCAGAAATGGACTTTTCTTCTTATAGTCGTTCGCTCATTTTGTATGGGTGGGGACCATGCACGTGCCACAGCACACGTGTAGACTTCAAAGGACAATGTGTGGACAAAGGAGTCCATAGTCTCCTGCCACCATGTGGTCCCTGGGGACTGAAATCAGATCATGAGACTTGGTGGCAAACACTCACACCTGCTGCGGCACCTCACTGGCCCTGGGATGGACTTCTCATACAATGGAGTGACTGAGCCTCTGTGGTAATTATTAAGAACAAATTAATTAAAAACACTAAAACCAACCAGGGTGGTGGTGGTGCACACCATTAATGTCAGCACATGGGATGCAGAGGCAGGGGGACCTTTGTGAGTTAGGTGCCAGCCTGGTCTACAGAGTGAATTCTGGACCAGCCAGAGATGCATAGTGAGACTCTGTCTTAGATGGGAACAAGAAAATCAAAAGGAAGGAAGAAAATGTTCTAAGATAGGGAAGGTTTGAGGAACTCAGGTGAACTGATGGCATCAATCAAAAGGGGGAAGGGGACCGGAACATCGCAAGGACCAGATGGGGCCCAGAAGTTATCACTGAACAGGGCAGCCACAGACATTCTTTGTGGGCAAGTTATTTCAACAGTTACCAATGGTCTAGAGAGTTTGCTGGACACAGAAAACTGTCCAGATGTCTTTAGAGAAGAAGTTTATGGTCTCAAACTCAGGGGCAAAAAGGATGGAAGACAGATTCACAGTATTTTGAAGCAAAGCAGATGAACAGATTACACCTCTCTGCAGAACACAAGTCCTTCAGCTTGAGGCAAAGCAGCTCGTGCCTTTTAATTGTATTTTACTGCCCTGGTTGATTCTCTCTCTCTCTCTCTCTCTCTCTCTCTCTCTCTCTCTCTCTCTCCCCTACCCCCCCTCGTTATGAATTGATTGCAAACAAGAAAGGTTCGTCCAGCTGCCACAGTGCTGAGATACAGAGCACAGACACTTCTCCCTAGGCAGGTTTCCCAGCATGCCCCACCTTCCCCTCCTGGACACAGCCCCCCTCTCCATGACAAGAAGCCTATGTGTGCCCCTACTCAGCTCTCTGCTGATGAGCCCCAGCAGAGAGGGTGCTTTCTTGGCCCAAAGCATCCCCAGCAGGACTTCTAGCCAAGCATGAGTGCTTACACCCAGGTGGGAGACAATGAAGGGCCTGGAGTGCCTGAGTCAGGCTGCCTGTCTTTCCTCATGTGGGGACATCTGTTTTTGCTGTTTCATGAGCCAGGACACTCATCTGCACTGCCCACAGAAGGCTGACTCCTCCTCCCTCTCAGCTCTCAGGTCACTTCCTTGGGGAAGCCTGTCCTGGCCTAGATATGCGTGTCGTTTCATAGCTCACATAACTATTGCTATTTAAATATTTCTGGGTTTTAAAGGCCTGAGCTCTGTGAGAGCAGTAACAGCTCGCAGTTGTTGGATGCTAAGGGTTTCCCTCTGCCTCGCAGAGCTGGCTAAGGTGGGGCAGGGGGAGCAGAGGTGCCGCTCATTCAGCTGTGGAAAGAATGGTTTTCTCCTTTAAACCCACGTTCTAAAGGCTACCCTCAACATGATGGTTCTTGGAGCCAGGACCCTTGGTGGGTATGTGTGTGTTGGTAATCAGCACTAGGAAACTATGTTGGAGGTGCTCAGCAAACACCACCCCATAGATAAAGAAAGCACCACACCTGCACTGGCTATCAGGTTTCCTAAGCCTCAGGGACATGTGTTGAGAACCATGCATGGTCACAAAGAGTAAACCTGCTGCACCTCTACCTGGGCTAGGTTGTCACACTTCAGATGCCTACAACAACACAGACAGACATGCTGCCCTTCAGTGAAAGACAGACAAAACCAGCCCTATGTCCTTGCCTTCACCACAGTGAAGCATTTTGGGATGAAGCCACATCAAGTTGAAAATGAGGCTTCTATTCTGGAGCCTCTGTTAAATGCTTTCAAGCTAATACTTACTCAAGGTGGCAACACACGTCCTAGATGGACTCATAATGAGCCCTCATGATTCCTGATCTGATTGAAGCCCCATTATGCCTCAGCTTTGCGGCAGGCAGATGTCACAAGCTCATTTGCTTTGGAAGATGACACTAATTTGCTCAAAGTGGAAAACCGGCTCCCAAGACTTTCATTGCATTACACAGAGAAAGCAAGGCCAGGATTCAGATAGTACTTTCCAAAGAGTAAGGATTGTTTTTTTAACCAGAAAAAACTACAAAGGCTGAATAGCATATGACATTCATACCAAACGGCCTCACAGGGACCCAGTTGCCCTGTCCTTGACATTAGAACCAGGTATAGACTAGGAGGAAGGACTGCTGTGACAACAGATGCTAATAAGGCTGTTTGGAAGTGGCTGTGGCTTCTGCATCTCTGGTGGTGATTTGCCTTCTATTTCTTCATAAGGGTAAGTTTGTGCTTCCTTCTCTCTCTCTCTCCATTCATTTATTTGGTGTGCATGTGTGTATGTATGAGCACATGTGTGCACTGCATATGGTGGGGAGAGCTGGCTCTCATTTTTCCCCATGTGGGAGCCAGGGATGGAGTTTAGTAGCAGCAAGCCTCTCTACCCACTGAGCTGCCCTGTGAGCTTGCTTCATGGTGACTCAGTGTTTATTCTCCGTGCTGCAATTCAAACTTTGATAGGATCAGAAGTGTTTTGTTCTCTGGAAAGAACACTTGACTGTGTATTTGTGACAAACACGCCTTTTTCTGTGTGTTGAAGTTGTTATGAAGTGAAGTTGGGTGAGCCAGCTGAGCTTGTTGGGAGGTGGATTAGAAGTGCTGGGGTTGGGGGGCGGGGCAGGGGGACTGGAGTTCAGGGCAAGAGAAGAACCTGGGGGAAAGAAGCTGGGTGGAAAAGAGGGTGCTGAGACCATAGTAAATCTGTGGACAGTGTGGGGTGTGCATGTTTATTCAGTGCATGGACACAGTGCCTTGTGGTAGAAAGTACAGGGGAAGAGGAGATTAGGGAAGAGCAAGAATTTGGAGGAAGAAGATGGCTTTACAGCTTTCCCAATCCAGCAAAACAAAGTCACAGGCCACCGACTAATGCCAGGGAGCAGATGGCTTTATCAGTGAAGATCATGGAGCCTCAGAACGAAAGCCTAACTCTAGCCAGCTGCAGTCTTGAGTTAAACCCACCGCCCGCTGGCTGCCTTTTCTCACCCGCTGGCTGCCTTTTCTCACCCGGGGGTTGGATGTCTTTTCTAAGTCTCTGGATTTCCTCCCTGGAGCTGGGCCTGCACCTCTTGTCTTGCCCTCTGCATGCACAAACACTGATCTTAGGAACCCTGGTGACTGATGTCATATCTTGACTATATTGAGCTTTACATAGCTGAGGGGAGACATTAAATTATATTAACTGATATTCATGTGTTCGCATTCAAGGAGGCTGAGAGGATGACATTGGAAAAATAAGTAGGATTCTGTTTGTTTGTTTTTTAAAGATCTATGTTATTTTTAACTGTGTATGTCTGTTTGTATATGTGTACAGGCTAGCACACGCTCTAGTATGAATATATGCTCTTGTGCACATGAGTGCAGGTGTCCACAGAGGCCAGAAGTGAGTGTCAGACTGGAGCTCCAAGCAGTCATGACCTTACTACTGTGGACACTGGGAACCAGAGGGTCATCTGTAAGAACAGCATGCACTTCTCACTGTTGAGCCATCCCCCCAGTCCCAATAACCAGGACCCTTAAATAATGACCAGTATTAGTGCTCTTTACCCACTTCCCCATAGTGCCAGTGAGAAATGGTAGCAGAAAGTAAATGCTGTGTGTGGATTCATAGTGGGACAAGCAGAAACACTTTGTTGCCAGGAAGTCCCCTTGGATGAACTCTACTGGACATCACAAGACCTAGGTTGCCATTCTCTAGACGTTTTCTTTATATTAATTTTCTTACAACCTGCTTTGAGATTACTAAGGAGCTGTACCAGTCCCTTCCAGGATGAAGGATGCATCATGCAGTTTTCCACACAACCTTCCCTGGATCTTGCCCCACAACTTACGCCTGTCACCTCCTGTTCAATACCAGGTGTGCAACACACACACACACACACACACACACACACACACACACACACACGGGGGGGGGGGTCTCAGTGTTATAGACATTTGCTATCTGTGCTGTCCTGTACTGTAGCCACTCAGTACCAATGGCTACTGAGCACTTGAAATTCGGTAGTTGGTATTAAGGGCAAGAATATTTCATTTTAAGCCTAGACAGCGCTCCATGTATTCAGTAGCATGGCTGCCATATTGGCTGAGCAGGTGCTGAAGTCACTCACAGGCTCATCCCAGCTCCCTGCTAGTCTGGGGACTCCAAAGGCTAAGGACAAAGATGCTGGAGCCTCGACGGGAGACCCAGCTCTGCCACTGGCCACTTTCGTGGCCTGGGCAAGTCTCTGTGTCTCTTTTCTTGGGTGGAACCTGGGGAGAGAGAGCAGTTACTGCTTCACAGGGCTGTGGTGAGGGCTTAAGGGCTGACATGAGGCTGAGCTCACAGGAGCAGTACCGCTGGGCTTACACTTGGGCAGGGCCATTGTCCTTCAAGCCTCTGATCCTAAAATTAATTTTTAAAATGGTTTCTTGGAAAAACAAAAACAACCCTCACCTCTCTCAATCTCCTCCTTATTTTCACCTGCCTTAAGTGGGTCAGTCACGGTCCTTACCTTTCTCCTGTTTCAGCCTCAGGTTGGAGTGTTTTATGCACCTTTTTGTTCCAGTGTTTCTAGAATGCTTCAAGACTGAACCTGACACTGGCTACAAGCTAATCGTAGGCAATGTATTTTCCAAGCCAGCAGAAGTTTGGTTTGGCTTGGTTTAGATAGGGTCTTACTTACTTCCTTGAACTAGGTAAACCTTCTGCCTCAGCCTTCTGCATGCTAGGGTGATAGGAAGGAGTCTGACCCTAGTGGGTTTTCATTTCTTTTGAGGTATATATGTGAATGTGTGTGTACCTGGTGACTATACATGCCAAGGACAAAGGATCACATAGGTGTGCTATTATTTCTGTCTTATTCCTCTGAGGCAAGGCCTCTCATTGAATCTGGAGCTAGGACAGCAGCTAGCAAGCTCCAGTGAGCTCCCTGTCTCTACCCTACACAGTGCTGGGTTACTGGAGCTTGCTCAGCTTTTAACAGAGGCTCTGGGGATTGGAGCTTGGCTTCTTATGCATATGCAGCAACTGCTCTGACCCACTGAGCCATCTCCCCATCCTCTGATAGATTTCCTTATAAGTGGTATTCCATACCCCAATACATTGATAATGTGAAAAGGTAGGAAAGGAAAAAACCTTGGGCCTTCTACCTACTGCGCCTTTCAGCTTCCATGCTTGTAACATGGGGCTAATTAAATTATTGTGAAAATTAAAAATATAAAGACTGTGAAGACAGAGGCCACTAACGATTCATTATCAGATGAGATCATGTATGTGGAAGCATTTTGTAAACCAAAACTTCATATGCATGTTAATCTGCCTTGTTGATTTCTCTCTTACTGAAAGCTGGGGATGGTGAGAAAGGCAGGCCAACATCCTCCCATTCATCTGTAAAGTTTGCTCCTGCCTGCGGAACATTCCCACGGCATTTCCATCTTCCTCCATCTTTTAGAGACCCTAACACAGTTTGCTTCAACCAGGGCAGGGCCTGTTGAGAACAGGAGAACAACACAACAGGAGAACAATCCTGTTGTGAAAGTCCTGTCAATGTTAGGATCAGAGGATAGAGGTTACTGAGAGATACTCCAGGCAGCAGGCAGGGTGATCTAGAATAACACTATGAGATGCATCTTGTGACGGTGATGCTAGGACTACCAAGGATTAGTGTAGAAGAACCCTTAAGACAATAATGATAACTTGGTAACTAGAAGAGTCACCCTGCCATCCTGAAACAAGGGTCTTTGTTAGCTCTTGAGACTGCATCTCAAACAAGGGTCCTCAAAGTGTCTTAAGAGCACCAGTGCCAGCCTCACCAGGTGGCTTGTTATAGGTGCAGACCGAGATCTACGAAGTCTGAATAAATAATTGAATAGGGTCTCATGTACATTATACTAGGAGAGGCCTAGACCACCAAAGCCTGTGCCATCTCCTTCCCTTGGTAGCACAGAAGCATGGCAGACACCTAGCAGTTCTCCACGTGAACTTTTATCTAGAACCCTGTTGAGTCTTTCAGATGCTAAGGGACCAGAAGAGAGGATGCCAGCTCATAATAGTAGTTGCCTTTGAAAGGCAAAGACCAGAGAGGAGATGAGCTATTATCAAAGACAACATGGTGGCTAGGTAAAGGGATTTTTAATCTTTCAATCACAGTTCAGGATGTCAGGCTATAGCAAGCACAAAGCACTTGCTGGCTGAGAGATGGATCCTAGAGGGATCATGGATGGATCTTCCATCATGCCTTTCGGAAGCCGTAAGACTACAGTTATTTTGACTGGCTGGATGTAGGGCATGTGTGTGCTTCCTGGTTCCTTGAGGAGCCTCCTGAATTATAGGTCCTGTGCCTCTACTGTTTGAACTCCACTATCACTAACAGAACTTAGGTTATTAAGCATATGCTTTGAGTACGCTGGATTCTGACTGTACATGTATTGGCAGGCTTTATGTACATAAGGTTCACAAGGTGACTCGCATACTACTTTCCTATGCTCAGTTTACAAAAGAGAAGATGGAGGCTCAAAGAGGTCAAACAGCTGAACCCAGTCTCCAGGGCTGTGAGACCTACAGAACTGGGAATAAACTCCAGCAGGTCGGAACCACAATCCACCGTTCACTCTTCAGTTTTCTAGGTTTGAATGGCCGTGCTGCATACACACGCCTGGGGTCAACCACCAGACTATGACTACAGCTCTGGCCTCTTCAGACTGGCCATGCTGTGCACTCTGCTCTGCCCACCATCTCTAGGTCCTTCTGGTGCACAGTAGGAGAGGCTGGCCAATGCATCTGTCTTCCCACTTTAATAGAATTCAGCAGAGCAGGTTATAGACGGACAGCAGGCTGTCCTAGAGATGCCAGAGGCTCTTCCCCCCATCTCCTGCACCATCCTTTCTAACAAGTGACTGTTCTGCAGTCGCTGCTTGAAATGTGTGGGGCAGAGCAGGAATCATAAGCTGTGAGCCAAATAGCATTCACTCTCCAGCCAGAGAGGCAAGTCTTTTCAGAAGCACCTAGTAGGACCACCAAGTGAAAACCCAACGTGGCATCAGTCCTGGTGAGGAAGAAAGGACAGCACCTTCCACACGCCATATATGGCATGTAGCTTTCAACCAGGAACAGCCTTGCTTCCTGTTGGAGGCAACCCTGAGCAGCCCAGAGAGCACAATGATAGGAAAACGCTGAGCAGACAACAACACACCAAGGAATAAACAGTGCCTAAGCTTTTCTTCCAACCATCAAATGTGGCTGGGTGGGTTGTAATGTTTTGTTTATATTGCTAGGCAACAGAGGGGAAGGAAAAACAGGTGATTTCAACGCAGTCAGGACTATGCCGAGTATTGTGACGGTAGATCCTGAAGTCAGACCTGGCAGGCACAGGGCAGATACCCTCCATTAATACAGTAAGGCGAAGGGCTGTGCTTTACTTTGGGTTTTAAAGCATTCATAACCTGAGGTGAGTCCAGCTTGGCTTCCCGGGCTGGTTCTCAAAGGTCTGATTGAAGGTTCGGAAAACCAGAGGCGCAGCTGAGGGGACTGGCAAGCCAGCTGCCGGGATGAGGCTCCAAATCTGACTCTCAGACCACAAAACACACTCTATAGCCTCCGTGCCTGCCTCCTGGCCAACTTCTGGCAGAACAGGAAGGACTGTCACGGGGGTCAGGCGGGGGCTGGGGGGAGGCTAGACCTCAAAAGGGAAGACATCTATGGGTGTGTGAGGATTCTCAAGTCCCAGCTGAAGGTTTCCTTCCAGGGAAAGCTCTCCAATCAGAAAAAAGCAAACAAAACAAAACAAAACAAAACCTGTTAGAAACCAGGGCAGGTCCTCTGTGGAACTAGATTCTATATGAATCATTATCCCATACGATCCACTTTCCCAAGATGGTAGCTCTCAGGTTCAGTTTGTCCCTTATTAGGAAAGCTGAGTGTACCTGCTGCCCATCCACGGCCTATCTTCTCTCAGGGAACCGCTGGGTCCTCCTAGCTCTCCTGGACTCAGTCTATGAGAGCAAAGTTCAACATCTCCACAATGAACAGGCCCAGGGATGTCAGCTCTCCTGATAAAGTTGACAGCTGAGGTCTGAAAGTCAGGAAAGCTGTTCACATCCAGGTGTCTAACCTGAGGATTCATTAATTCACTCTAGAGAGTTCGTTACTCAGTACCTCCCGTGCTGGGTACCATTCTAGGGGCCAGGGAAATGAATGTGAAAATAACAGAAAAAAAAAAAAATCCCTGCTCTCATGGAGTGGGCAATGTTAGTGGGGGAAAGAGCCAAGTCCGAGCTGAGAGGATGTGTATAGCTGTCCACCAAAGAAGTCACATGCAAGCCATTTGGCATGCACAGATACTGTTTGCCAACAGTCAGGACACCAGGAGAAAGACAGTTACTAGTTACTGAGCACTTCCTGTATGCCAGGCAGTTAATAACGAAAATAACAAATAACTTCAAGCCCCTACTATATATGGATGTCACACACTTCTTCAGCACAACTCTCTCCATCTAATTGTACAAATGGGAAGGCAATCCTGGAGGGAGAGCACGCTGGCTCTGGGATGGAGGGAGAGCTTGCTGGCTTGGGCATGCCCCTCATCCAAGCACACCATGCTTTGGATCTCTGCCCTCAGGCCCCATGGCTGTGCCCCTCAGATGGCTCACAATCCTCTGCTCTGCTCTTCACCTAGTGGCTTCCCTCTGCCCACCTCCGTTCTCCCAGGTTGAGCTCCGATGTCTCTCGGATGAAGTTGTTCAGGCTCCTCGCTGGTACTGGCATTGCTTTTCTGAACTCTGTATTTAGATCACATATAGAAAAGGCCATCTCCAATCTCAGTGACAGGCACTCAGACTTCACTGGAGTGCTACTTCATCCCTGTGCTTAGGACCCGGGTGTGAAGCTTGTCACTTGGTCACCCTGCCTTACTTTGTTCTTGTTGTTCTCTATGGGCTGTTCTCTGAGCTGTAGAATAGCAGCTTTGGGAACAACATCTATGTAGTAATTGTTTAATAGTGATTCTGAAACATGCCTGTGGGTTAAGATTACCTGGATGCCTTCTAGAACAGCCAGCTGGGCCCCTCCCCCACACTGTCTGATTCAGTGAGCCTGGTCTGAGTGAGAATGTATGTTTCTGAAAATTCCCCAGGGAGCCCTGATGCTGTTGACCCAGGAGCCATATTCTGAGGACAGCTGGGTAACTGAACCTCCCACAAGATGAAGATGGAGGAGGCGACCTTTGAGTTCTGTCTCTGCCACTCAACAGCTGTGGGACCTAATCTGAGCCTCCGTGTCTTCGTCTGTGAAGATGGGGGATGATGCCCTGCTTGCACATGCGCACTGTCTCTGACCCACTGCAAAGGTTTGATAAGTCTGGGGAAGCTGGCACAAAATAAGCACTAAACCCAGCCCGAGAGATTTCTCTCCCTGGCTCACACAAAAGCTTGATGTTATAAGCAGTGAGAGTGACCGGTGTCACTGCAACATGTCACCTATAATTAATAGCCTTTGAAATTAAGCCAGACTCCCCCCATAAATAAACAAACAAACAAACAAACAAACAAACAAAACAGCACAAGGGCGCTCAGAAAGACTTCCTCCTGGAGTGTGATGGGTGCAAAAGCCAAGTTGTACAAAGTCTATGTGTATTTTTAAAATACAGGGGATGTCCCCAGGTACTGCCTCCAAACTGCCCATTGCTAACCATGGCCACGCAGTCTCTGAAGAGCTTAGAGTTGCTGGAGTCACCCAGGCTTCAGGGCTGATGGGTTGGTAGTCACAAGTGGGGCCCGTTGTTCAATAATTTATTATTTATTGTCCATACAACCTCCTCAGAGCAGATGGGACAACCATCACAGCCAGCTCAGTAGCTTCAAAGCATCTCAAAGCATCTCTGTTCCTGCTGTTACCCACTTCCCCTGAAGCAAGACTCCTGTCTTCCCTCAGGGTCTATCTGAGCAGCTATACTGGCTGGCATTCTGTTACTGGAAGGCCAATAGGGGCTGTGCAGAATGGACCTCTGACAGTTTTCCAGGGCTCGGGAGAGAGTATTCCAGGGATGGTCCACCTCTAACTATGCCCTGCTAACACAGGAGACTGGGGCCATGGCCCTCTTGCGGGCTGTTTCTATGCATCTCTACTCAGGGAAGGCTGCCAGGTCTACGCCACCCTGCAAAGTTGAATGAGATCATTTCAAGAGTACTGGTTGTACGCAGGGACCCTAGGGGGATGTTGCTGCCCTTCCAAAACCCCTCCATTTTCCAACTCCTCGTAGAAGAGCACCCACCACTGCCAACCCAGCAGTACCCTCCCCTAATGCCCAAGAAAAGGACGATCCTTCCCCACTCTTTCAATTTTCTCTACTGTCCGTTATTTTCCCAACAAACCACCAGAGCCAGGAGGCGTGTCTGCACACTCTTGGTTGGGGCGCCACCCCAGGCAGCCCTATGGTAGGGATTTCCCTCCCAGAGCCTTGGCCAGGCCGCCGGGCTCCCCAGAGAAGGCAGCGCGAGAAGTGGGTGTGTGTACATAGCTGGATGCAGGGAGCACGGGCCGCCAGGCCGCCAGCCCTCGGGATATTGGGGCCAGCTAGGTCCCCGCACCTGGCGCCACCCGCCGGGCGATGCCGCCTAAGATGATGGCTTCTTTGGGGGTGGGGGGGAGCATCGCACCGTGTCTCCTCATCACCTCTGGTAGCTCAAGCTTCTCTATGTCCTCTCCCCCTCCATCTGTCCCCTCCCTCTTTGTCTGCTTAGCGCCTCTGAACATCCTGCCCTCTCCTACGGCCCAACTCTATTGCGGTCACCTCCCCGGGGACCCTGGCCCCCTAACCGGCCTGCCGGTTCGGGTCTCACCCAGAACAGCAGGTTGAAGCCGAGCAGCAGATACTTGATGCACCGCAGGCCCCCGCGAAAACGCCCCATGCTGCGACCCCGGCGGCGGGCTCCCGATTCCCCAGGCCCGCGCCGAGCCCCGGGAGCGGCGGGCGCCGGTGGGAGGGGCGGGGCGGGTTGGGAGGGGCGTGACCTGTGGGCGTGGTCTGCGGGCGGGGATTTGGACGCGAGCGGCCAGCTGGCTGGGGCTGGGGCACCCTGAGGTGGAAATCCTGGTCCCACGCATCCGCTCCGGTCCTTGGAGGTAGCACCACCTTTGTCCACGCTGGTGGGCTTGGGCTCCTGTAGCTATCCGAGCATCTGTGCGCCCATCCGGGACGCACGGTTCATTTAATCAGTGCCGGGTGCCCAGACTCCCTTGAGGCCCTCGATGATGGTTGAAGTTATCCTGCGTGTCTATGGAAACCTAGGGAGGTGACTTCAGATGGTAAAGCTAATAGGGTCGGTGAAGCCGGTAGAGACTCTGTGGTGAGGCGCCAGGCAGAGGGTCCAGGGCTGCAGTTAAGCAGAGTCCTGCAAGTGCCCAGGCCGCGGGCGGAGGCCGCTGCTGGGGACCCTCCCTCCTGCCGCTGCGTTCCTAGAGGACTGTTACCTTAATAGGCAAGAACTGGGAGTAGGCGCGCCAGGCGGCGGCCCAGGGCCCTGACACTGCTTCCCACCCTGCCCAGTCCAGCCCACCAGGCCAGGGAAAGGGAGTCACACCTCTCACTCACATTCTGCTAGGTTTGACAGATCGGGGGGTGGGGATGGGGGCTTGAAAGAAGTCCAAATTCTTAGCATCTAGACTGAGATGTGTAGATCAGGGGAAGGGGGCGAGTTCTGTTTTGCTTTGTTTTTATTAAGCTAGGCGACGGTGAAGAATCGGGCATTCACTTCAGTTGACTAAGTGTCTACAATATGTGGTGTCAGACGGCACGGGGGAGACAGGAAAGTGTAAAATCAGGGAGCTTGTGCATTAATTTAGCAACACTCTAAGTGCCAATTATAGGCCAGGCATAGTAGCAAGCCCTAGGGACACCAGAAGAATGCCAGGCTTGCTATCACATCTTTACTGCAGGGCACAGATCTGTAAGCAAATTATTGGAACAAGGTGAGGTGGGTGGGCTAGGTGCTGGGCAAGAGCCTGCTTCTGCCTTGACTAAGGAAGGCTTTTCAAGAAGACTGGACCTGATCCTGATTTGTAAAATAGGTATCTGTAGCCAGGCAGAGGTGGCCCACGGCCTTTAATCCCAGCACTCAGGAGGCAGAGGCAGGCGGATTTCTGAGTTTGAGGCCAGCCTGGTCTACAGAGTGAGTTCCAGGACAGCCAGGGCTATACAGAGAAACCCTGTCTCAAAAACAAACAAACAAACAAACAAACAAACAAACAAATTGCCAGTAGGAAGAGCAGGGGGTTGGTGTTGGGGTCAGGGGAGGAAGGTGAGAGGGAGAGGAGAGGAAGTACAACCTAGCTTGGGAGCAGGAGTCAAAGAGATGGCCAAGGTGAGGGGAACCAGGAGCTCACCAGAGCAAATCACAGAGGGCAGGCACTTGACTAATGTGCCACACTACCCCATTATCCTGGGGCCTCTTTCCCATCTCAGTATGGAGACTGTAGTACCTGCTTCAAAAGAGTTGTGAAGATTAAGGGGTTAATATTTGTACAGTGACCAGATCAGTGAGGAGCATGAGGTATGTAGCATGTAGCCAGGGCAGCACCAACCATTCATTCAATTTCTTCCATGTTACAGTCAGGCATATTTCTGTCTTTGAAAAGCTAGTGAATTTTATTTATGAAACTGAGAAGGCAAATGAAAGTGCTGCTTCTGGTAGTAACAGTGAACTGGAGACAAAGACGAAGTCATTAGTTATGCAGAGGCAAAGCCCTGGTTTCAGTTACACTTACAACTCTCTCTCACCTCTGTTTTGCTTTGAAAGAGGAACTAAATTAATGAGTGGTCTCTACTACCCAGTAGGCATTCAGTAAATCAACTGAGGGAACAGTGATATTATACTGTTGTGCTACACTGTTGAATTTTATGTCTGTAATATTTACAGATTATATATTCTGTAGTCTCTGGAAACAGAATTCCTATTATGATATATAATAAATCCATTGTTCACTCATCCTGTAAACCTTGTGCATTTACTAGAAATATTTCATTGTGTGCCTAATGTGACACTTTTAGATCTGCAGTATGTACTGAGCCCATCCATAGCTTAGTAACTTTTCCTGTTGCTGTGATAAAGCAGTANAGATTATATATTCTGTAGTCTCTGGAAACAGAATTCCTATTATGATATATAATAAATCCATTGTTCACTCATCCTGTAAACCTTGTGCATTTACTAGAAATATTTCATTGTGTGCCTAATGTGACACTTTTAGATCTGCAGTATGTACTGAGCCCATCCATAGCTTAGTAACTTTTCCTGTTGCTGTGATAAAGCAGTAAAGGAGGAACCCGCCCACAGTTCAGGTGATGGAAGTCTCCCCAGCAGGAACTGGAGCTGGCCACATTGTATTCAATGTCAAGAATCAGAGAGTTATAAATGCTTGGGTTCGGAGCAGGATTTCAACCTAGGGAATGGTGCCACCTGCAGTGGGCAGGTCTCACCCCAATTAACCTAACCAAGCTACTCCTTCACTTGCGTGACTAGAGCCTTGTCTCCCAGCTGATTCTAGAGCTCATCAAATTTTTGATTGAAATTAATCATAAAAGCTCTCCTTTGCAAAGTTAGGTCTTAGGGTGCTTGGCAGGGCTGGCTTAAGATAAGGGTGAGCCACTACTCCCCAACTTCAGGCAATCCTTTACCCTTGTAGTTCAGAAAATAGACAGACAGGTGTTGAAGCTAATGGGATGGGAGCGGTGGCTCCTGGGAACCCGTTGCTCTTTCTTCTCATTGTTGTTGGGCATGGATCTTTTACTTGAAGTTGTATCCTTCTTGATACCAGGCTGGGACAGACCCAACACTGAGGACAACAAAGCAGAATGTTGGAAAACTCTAGGCTGTAGATGACATTACTCCAATTCCAAAGCTACTGTTGACTCTAGTTTTTAGACTATTCCCCCCCATCCGAACCCCCGTGTGTGTGTGTGTGTGTGTGTGTGTGTGTGTGTGTGTGTGTGTGCATGTGTGCATGCGTGCGCACAGGTAGCCACAGAGGCTGGAAGAGACTGTCAGATCCTCAAAAGCTGGAGTTATAGGTGCTTGGAAGTCACCTGACACGATGGTAGGAAAAGAATCCAGGTCCAGTGGAAGTGCAGGAAGCACATTTCTTAACCACTAGCTACTTCTCCAGATCTACTTCAGAGTTTAGTATGTGTGTGTATCATGTGTCATCATGGCTAAGAGCATCCTACCTAATTTTAAGGTACATTATTATATTCAAGTAATGGATACATTAAATGCCACAACAAGGACATTAACCTTTAAACTAATTGTCAGTGCTATTGTGCTACAGTGGAAAAAACGATTATGGAAAATATTTCCTCTTGCTCATCCCGTGCAACATTTTATTAGTAGTATTTTTAGATATACAACAAACTCAAAATATCGGACAGCAAACACCATATCATCATCACGTAGATTTCCCAATAAACATCCTGTTTTCGTCTCCTTACTTATCTGTACAGCTGTCTGATTAAGTTTCTTGTTTTAGTTTGTTTGTTTTTTTTCAAGACAGGGTTTCTCTCTGAAGCCTGGCTGTCTAGGAACTCTGTAGACCACACTGGCCTTCAACTCACAGAGATCTGCTTGTCTCTGCCTCCCGAGTTCTGGGGTTAAATGTGTGTGCCACCACTGTCTGGCTAGCTGTCCTGCTTGTAAACCTCTTATTCATTTTGCCTTACAAGTATTTTACCCCAATCTTTTTAGCATAGGTGACATTAAAGTCCAAATGTTTGCTTTTGTTTTTTTCCCCCTTTAAAATAAGTCTCCAAAAATGTGTAGATTTTAGGTTTACCATTCGATAGCGTTTGGAAACTAGCCAAACCCTGCTGAGGTTAGGAGTGTAATGCCAGGCACGGAAGGAAGTTCCTGTGATTCCTTGTAGGCAGTCTGGCCCCCATGTTGGAAGGCAACCTTGCTCTCACATAATTGACATTGTACAGCATTTATCCTCACACATTCAAATGGATATGCAAAATTATTTCTTGTAAGTTTGGATATTTTTTTAACGGATGTCATTTTTGGTGTATCTCAAATATTAAATGTCTTAAAGAAAATTGTTACAATGCTCACTTCAATACTTGCAGTAGAAACTGCTTGCCAGTGTGATCCGCCACCCACTGTCATCTTTCTGAAAGCACACGAACAAGCTCTTCTTGAACAGGAGGAGTTTTACAGTTTTCCCCTTAAACGTGTTTTCAGGTGAATCTAAAATAAAGCATTTTTATACTTCAAAGAGTTTTTTCTCTCAACTTTCTTTTTCTTTTTCTCTGGACAAAAATGACTGCATGGTGGTCAAAATGAATTACTCTTTTCTCTTGAGATCTGTAAGACTCCGAGTGTTAATTAGCTTCTTAGGGACCGAGATATCCTCAAAATTATTTTTAGAGTACCATTGACTAAAATAGCATATAGTTTGAATGAACAACCATTGAACATCAAGGTAAGATGCTACTGACAGTTTCTCTCTTTTGATATGACACAGATCTACTTTTGTTGATTTAATAGTGGGTTTCAGCATGGCGTCTTTGTACATGTCTCAGTATACTTTGTTCTTATTCTTTCCCTCCTCCGTCGTCCTAGCTCTGCCCCTCCCCTTCCTAAGGGCTCCATTTTTTCTTCCTCCAAGTCTTTCTTTCTTTCTTTCTTTCTTTCTTTCTTTCTTTCTTTCTTTCTTTCTTTCTTTCTTTCTTTCTTTCTTCCTTCCTTCCTTCCTTTCTTTCTTTTCCTTCTTTTTTTTTTTTTTTTTTTTTTTTTTTTTTTTTTTTTTTTTTTTTTTTTTTTTTTTTTTTTTTTTTTTTTTTTTTTTTTTTTTTTTTTTNAGATTATATATTCTGTAGTCTCTGGAAACAGAATTCCTATTATGATATATAATAAATCCATTGTTCACTCATCCTGTAAACCTTGTGCATTTACTAGAAATATTTCATTGTGTGCCTAATGTGACACTTTTAGATCTGCAGTATGTACTGAGCCCATCCATAGCTTAGTAACTTTTCCTGTTGCTGTGATAAAGCAGTACAGGAGGAACCCGCCCACAGTTCAGGTGATGGAAGTCTCCCCAGCAGGAACTGGAGCTGGCCACATTGTATTCAATGTCAAGAATCAGAGAGTTATAAATGCTTGGGTTTCAACCTAGGGAATGGTGCCACCTGCAGTGGGCAGGTCTCACCCCAATTAACCTAACCAAGCTACTCCTTCACTTGCGTGACTAGAGCCTTGTCTCCCAGCTGATTCTAGAGCTCATCAAATTTTTGATTGAAATTAATCATAAAAGCTCTCCTTTGCAAAGTTAGGTCTTAGGGTGCTTGGCAGGGCTGGCTTAAGATAAGGGTGAGCCACTACTCCCCAACTTCAGGCAATCCTTTACTCTTGTAGTTCAGAAAATAGACAGACAGGTGTTGAAGCTAATGGGATGGGAGCCATGGCTCCTGGGAACCCGTTGCTCTTTCTTCTCATTGTTGTTGGGCATGGATCTTTTACTTGAAGTTGTATCCTTCTTGATACCAGGCTGGGACAGACCCAACACTGAGGACAACAAAGCAGAATGTTGGAAAACTCTAGGCTGTAGATGACATTACTGCAATTCCAAAGCTACTGTTGACTCTAGTTTTTAGACTATTCCCCCCCCATCCGAACCCCCGTGTGTGTGTGTGTGTGTGTGTGTGTGTGTGTGTGTGTGTGTGTGTGTGTGCATGTGTGCGCACAGGTAGCCACAGAGGCTGGAAGAGACTGTCAGATCCTCAAAAGCTGGAGTTATAGGTGCTTGGAAGTCACCTGACACGATGGTAGGAAAAGAATCCAGGTCCAGTGGAAGTGCAGGAAGCACATTTCTTAACCACTAGCTACTTCTCCAGATCTACTTCAGAGTTTAGTATGTGTGTGTATCATGTGTCATCGTGGCTAAGAGCATCCTACCTAATTTTAAGGTACATTATTATATTCAAGTAATGGATACATTAAATGCCACAACAAGGACATTAACCTTTAAACTAATTGTCAGTGCTATTGTGCTACAGTGGAAAAAACGGTTATGGAAAATATTTCCTCTTGCTCATCCCATGCAACATTTTATTAGTAGTATTTTTAGATATACAACAAACTCAAAATATCGGACAGCAAACACCATATCATCATCACGTAGATTTCCCAATAAACATCCTGTTTTCGTCTCCTTACTTATCTGTACAGCTGTCTGATTAAGTTTCTTGTTTTAGTTTGTTTGTTTTTTTTTTCAAGACAGGGTTTCTCTCTGAAGCCTGGCTGTCTAGGAACTCTGTAGACCACACTGGCCTTTAACTCACAGAGATCTGCTTGTCTCTGCCTCCCGAGTTCTGGGGTTAAATGTGTGTGCCACCACTGTCTGGCTAGCTGTCCTGCTTGTAAACCTCTTATTCATTTTGCCTTACAAGTATTTTACCCCAATCTTTTTAGCATAGGTGACATTAAAGTCCAAATGTTTGCTTATGGTTTTTTTTCCCCCTTTAAAATAAGTCTCCAAAAATGTGTAGATTTTAGGTTTACCATTTGATAGCGTTTGGAAACTAGCCAAACCCTGCTGAGGTTAGGAGTGTAATGCCAGGCACGGAAGGAAGTTCCTGTGATTCCTTGTAGGCAGTCTGGCCCCCACGTTGGAAGGCAACCTTGCTCTCACATAATTGACATTGTACAGCATTTATCCTCACACATTCAAATGGATATGCAAAATTATTTCTTGTAAGTTTGGATATTTTTTAACGGATGTCATTTTTGGTGTATCTCAAATATTAAATGTCTTAAAGAAAATTGTTACAATGCTCACTTCAATACTTGCAGTAGAAACTGCTTGCCAGTGTGATCCGCCACCCACTGTCATCTTTCTGAAAGCACATGAACAAGCTCTTCTTGAACAGGAGGAGTTTTACAGTTTTCCCCTTAAACGTGTTTTTAGGTGAATCTAAAATAAAGCATTTTTATACTTCAAAGAGTTTTTTTCTCTCAACTTTCTTTTTCTTTTTCTCTGGACAAAAATGACTGCATGGTGGTCAAAATGAATTACTCTTTTCTCTTGAGATCCGTAAGACTCCGAGTGTTAATTAGCTTCTTAGGGACCGAGATATCCTCAAAATTATTTTTAGAGTACCATTGACTAAAATAGCATATAGTTTAAATGAACAACCATTGAACATCAAGGTAAGATGCTACTGACAGTTTCTCTCTTTTGATATGACACAGATCTACTTTTGTTGATTTAATAGTGGGTTTCAGCATGGCGTCTTTGTACATGTCTCAGTATACTTTGTTCTTATTCTTTCCCTCCTCCGTCGTCCTAGCTCTGCCCCTCCCCTTCCTAAGGGCTCCTTTTCTTCTTCTTCCTCCAAGTCTTTCTTTCTTTCTTTCTTTCTTTCTTTCTTTCTTTCTTTCTTTCTTTCTTCCTTCCTTCCTTCCTTCCTTCCTTCCTTTCTTTCTTTCTTTTCCTTCTTTTTTTTTTTTTTTTTGAGACAGGGTTTCTCTGTATAGCCCTGGCTGTCCTGAAACTCACTCTGTAGACCAGGCTGGCCTCAAACTCAGAAATCTGCCTGCCTCTGCCTCCTGAGTGCTGGGATTAAAGGCGTGCGCCACCACACTTAGCTACTTTCTGCTTGCTTTCTTTCTTTCTTTCTTTCTTTCTTTCTTTCTTTCTTTCTTTCTTTCTTTCTTTTCTTTTCTTTTTTTTTAAGTAAAAAATTATTCATTTATTTAATCACATGATTTTTTTTTTGACTTGAATATATGTGTGTGCACTGCATGCCTGGAGTGCCCACACAGACCAGAAGAAGGTGTCAGAACACCACTCCACTGACCTAGACTAGAATAACAAACAGTTCTGAGCTTCCATGTTGGTGCTAGGAATTGAACCCAGACCCCCTGGAATAGCAGACAGGACTCTTAACCATGGAGCCATGTCTACAGTCTCCAAATTTAAAAATTCTGTACTACCAAATGCACTCTTTAAACACAGGCCCTCACAAACTCTGTAAGCCTTTGCACAGCATATGATCCATCCCATAATCAGTCACCAGACCCAGACACTATTGCATATGCCAGCAAGATTTTGCTGAAAGGACCCTGACATAGCTGTCTCGAGTGAGGCTATGCCAGTGCCTCAGAAGTGGATGCTCACAGTCATCTATAGGATGGAACACAGGGCCCCCAATGGAGGAGCTAGAGAAAGTACCCAAGGAGCTGAAGGGGTCTGCAACCCTATAGGTGGAACAACAATATGAACCAACCAGTACCCCCAGAGCTCGTGTCTCTAGATGCATATGTAGTCGGCCATCATTGGGAAGAGAGGACCCTTGGTCTTACAAACATTATATGCCCCAGTACAGGGGAACGTCAGGGCCAAGAAGTGGGAGTTGGGAGGTGGGTAGGGTGCAGGGCTGGGGGAGGGTATAGGGAACTTTCGGGATAGCATTTGAAATGTAAATAAAGAAAATATCTAAAAAACAAAAAAGAAATCAAGTACTTTCTGCTTTCTTATTAATCTATTCCATGACCTAGTTCTCACTTCCCCTAGATTCTTTATTCTCCTCTAATGAGCTCTTTGTTACTTTGATGACCAACACTCAAATATAAACACACACACAAATACACACACACACACACACACACACACACACACACACACATCATCCCTCTTTACACCCCCAACCCCCACATCACCCTCCCACCCTCTTCCCCCCCCACATTCCACCCCCCACACTCATATATGCATACATTTACTCTTAAATCTAGGCTCCACATATGAGGGAAAACATGGCATTTATCTCTTTGAATCTGGCTTATTTTGCTTAACACAACGTTTTTCAGATACATTTATTTTTCTGCAAATGTCATGATTTCATTTTTTCCCTATGGCTGCAAAATTTCATAGGATTCATGTGCATATAAAGCACATTTCTTTATCCATTCATATGCTGGTAGACATCTAGGCTGCTTCTACTTCTTGGCTGTTGGAAATAGTACAGATTTAAATATAAACATGCAGGTACTTCTGGAGTATGTTGACCTGCCTGGTTCACAATAGCAGCGCAAAAATGCTCCCTTCCCCCACATCCTCACCAGCATTTGTTGTCATGTGTCTCCTTGGTGATAGTCACCAAGGGTTTGAGATGGAATCTTAATTTCTATTTCCCTGCTGGCTGAGGATGTTGAACACCTTCTCCATTATTTATTGTATTATTCTAAGTGTTTAATCAGCCATTTCTAGTTCTTGTTTTTTAACAGTTTAGTCAATTCATTGGCTCACTTCCTAATGAAGTGATTTGGGGCTTCTTTTGTTTAATTTTTGGAATTTTTGTGTATTCTAGCTATAAATCTCCAATCTGGTGGAAAGATAAATATTTTCCTACTCTGAAGGTTCCTTCTTCATTCTGGTTTTCACTTTCTTTGCTGTGCAGAATTTTTTTAGTTGCGTTTAATCCTAGAACTATGAAAATCTTCTCTTGATGGGATTGGAAGGGTTAGTGCTTTCTTTTATGAGTTTACGCATTTATGAATATGTTACATATTGCTAACCACACAGCACAGAGTTCAGCATTAATCTTCTTAATATTTTGGTAGTGTTTTCTGTTTGTTTGTTGGATAAGGTCTTATTACATGGTCCTGCTTGGCCATGAACTTGTGATCATCTGTTCCCACAGAGGCCTAGACTTATAGATGTGCACCACTCTGTGCTTCTCTAAACTCCTGAATTAAATGTCTCATTCAGATTTATCTATTTTTAAAGTACTTATTATTATATTGTTTAAAGATGGCTCAGTGGTCAAGAGCACTGACTGCTCTCCCAGAGGCCTGAGTTCAATTCCCAGCAACCACATGGTGGCTCACAACCATCTGTAATGGGATCTGATGCCCTCTTCTGGTGTGTCTGAAAAGAGCAAAAGTGTACTCATGCATAAAATAAATAAACAAATAAATCTTTTAGCCGGGTGTGGTGGCGCACACCTTTAATCCCAGCTCTAGGGAGGCAGAGGCAGGCAGATTTTTGAGTTCAAGGCCAGCCTGGTCTACAAAGTGAGTTCCAGGACAGCCAGGGCTATACAGAGAAACCCTGTCTTGAAAAACAAAAACAAACAAAAAAGATTGTGATATTTTGTTTCCTCCTCCTCCTCCTCCTCTTCCTCCTCCTCCTCCTCCTCCTCCTCCTCCTCCTCCTCCTTCTTGAGACAGTCTCCCGGCCCTGACTGGTGTGGTGGAACTTGCTTTGTAGACCAAACTGGTCTTAAACTCACAGATGCCTGCCTCTGTGTCCCAAGTCCTGGGATTAAAGGTGTATGTCACCTTGTTCAACAAAAAGTATTTTTAATGATTAATTGGTCGCCTTTCTTCAATCTTATTGAAAACATAGGGTTGTCACCCTTTCAACTTACAGGAATGTTTACTACTCACATTGTAGTTTTTTTATTTTCTCTCAACATCTACACGTTACTGTTTTGCAAATTGGTGGTCTAGAGAGTTTTACACCCATGGGAAATGTACCACAATCGGGTTCAAGATGAGCAAGTGGTAGATCCTTAAAGAAGGCTGGTCCTTAGGGGCACGGTGTCAATTGTGTAGGAAAAAATACAGCTCATGGAGTTTAGAACAGCATCCTGAGTGGGTGGAAGAGACACCTCTAGTAAGATTTACATCACTATTCCATATGCCTGAGGTAAGCAACTAATAAAAAGAATGGTTTGTTTTTTCTAAGAGTGTTGATGCTTCCTTGACCAACGAGTCCCATTGCTTTGGGCCTGTGGTAAAAGCTTGTCTTGGTGAAAGCCTATGATAGAGCAAGATTATCCACTTCACTCAAGGAAAAGATAGGAAGAAGGGAAGAGATAGGGGTCTCATTATCCCTTTCCAGGCAGATCTGAAGACCCTCAGTAAATTCCACCTCCCAGTAGCACTGAGCATAGGAACAAGCCTTTCCAAGCGAATCTTGAGAGAATGTGATCAGCACTGTTACTTGTCAACCTGACAGGATTTGTAATTACCTAAGAGACAACTGCTGTGAGGGCTTCTCTAGGCTCTGGGCATGCCTTTGTAGGATTGTCTTGACTAGGTGAATTGATAGAGGAAGACCCATCTTTTGTTTTTTCCTCCAATTTTTTATTAGGTATTTTCTTCATTTACATTTCAAATGCTATCCCGAATGTCCCATATACCCTGTCCACATCCTGCTCCCCTATCCACCCACTCCCACTTCTTGGCTCTGGTGTTCCCCTGTACTGGGGCATATAAAGTTTGCAAGACCAAGGGGCCTTGAGGAAGACCCATCTTAACCTTGGGCAGGACCATTCGCTGTGCAGGGCGGGGTCCTGGAATGTACAAATTGGAGAAAGTGAGCTGAGGGTTAGCAGCCCTGGATACTGGCTGGCTGTAACTCGAGCTACCTCACTCAGGCTCATTCCTTCTCAGTCCTGATGGATTGTACTCCCGAACTGTGAGCCAAAACCAACCCTGTCTTCTTTTAGGTGTGTTCGTCAGGGTGTTGTATTTGGTTGAAGGAAAAGAAACTAAGATGGGAGACGTCCATATAAACTACAATAAACACTTAAAGAAGCGTGGGAAGAGATGATCAAAAAGGCAAGAAACTTAGAAGAAAGCTGTGGGAATACTGTTTCTGTACACTAGGTAAAGTCTACCCTTATGCTACTCAAATGCTGATTTCTCTGCCATCATATCTTGTTTCAATCCAAACATGGCATTGTAATGCTTATACGAAGAATCTCCTGTCTGACGTTTCTGTAAACAGTTCTTACCATTTATTCTCTACCTTGTCAATAAGTGCTAGGCAGAATAAACAACAGGGCAGGATGTCCAGCAACCAGAGGAAGGAGAGAGGAAGAGAGGGGGGGACCATCAAGGAGCACAGAGGATTTGGAGCCATAAGGAAGGGGTCTGGAGAGAGATCATGGGAACACACCTGAAGCCCAAAGAGCCAGATCGATAATAATATGCAAGGATTATGGATTGGGGCCGGGAGGCAGCCAGATGAGCATAGAAGTCTAAGGTAGATCATTTAACTGCTCAGCTATTGAGGTGCTGTTTTAAGTAAATATTGATTTATCTTTGTAATTATCGGGGACTAACAAAAGGTAAAGATTTACAGCTACCAGATCAATTTACTGCTATATATATATTAAGAATAATTTATTTACAGAAAGCTGTGCCCCAGAGACAGAGACAGGAGAATTTTTGGAGGAGGAGCTCACATTGCACAGTGCCTCAGCAATAGCTGGTAAGTAGCAGTTCATTGGGTTTGGTAACCTGGTTCCTCGGGGCACTACTGTCTAGGTTAGGGCCATTTTAGAAGGGCTGGGGAGGGCCCAGCGGATGGCAGGAAGTCACAGTGAATGACTTTCAAGAAAGTTGGCTGGGAGAGTGGTGGAGCAAGAGGGCGGGACTGTTTATTTCCTTCTTCGTGAGTAAGGTAAAGATGTTCTTCCGGTCCCTGGGAAAAAGAAGAAAATCAGGAATATGGGCCAATGAAGAAGACAGGAGCTGAGGCAGGGCACTGCCAGCTCAACGGAAACAGGAAGGAATAGGCAGAGGTGGACTGCTGGTGTCTCCTAACTGTAACCCCTGAGCCCTGGTCCTCTGCTTTGTCACCTGTGGAGTTTTCTGTCTATAGTTTTGGTGCCTTGCACCTTGTATATTGTGTGATTTATTATTTTCTTTAAATTTTTGTTACATTTGTCTGTCTGTTGAATGTGAGTTTGTATCTGTATGGCACATCACCATACATAGGTGGTGGCCAGAGGCCAGCTTGTGAGTGTGGCTTCTGTCCTCCACCATGTGGGTCCTTGGGGTATATTGTCATACTTGGCACCATTTGTACTGGCCCTACTGTGTGGTGTAAAACATTAATTAAGGAACAAGGTAATGTTGCTCATTTTCCCAGTAGGTTGTAAGACAGTTCTCAGCTTGAGTTTTGTTTGCTCGAGGGGATGTCCCTGGCCTTCTGCAGATCATCTCAAGACAGTGGCACCTAGCTGATTCAGCCAGCAGAGCCACTAGCCTGTGGTCGTCTTCTCGGGAAGATTCCCTTCACACCCACACCAAATCAAAACACAGGTGTTTCCTTGCCCTCTTTTGCACAGTGAGTTTATTTCGAATCTTGAGAATATGGCTCCTGGGACGGGGCAGGTTTGGGTGGGGCATCCTAACAGACTATTTTAGTCTAGGGTTTCAGGCTTAACGTCACAAACCCCAAGCCATGGAAACTCTTAACAGAAACTCTGGGCAGAGGGCTGGCTTGACCATCTGCCGACTTCCCAAGGTTCTTGTTTTCACTTCGTTTTGACCGTCTTTTCTTTTTGTGGTAGCTCAGCAGTGTGTGTGTGTGTGTGTGTGTGTGTGTGTGTGTGTGTGTGTACCTATTGAATTTATGTGTTTGTACATGTGCATGCATGGCATGTATGTGCCCATATACATGTGTGTACACCTACTTGTATTTGTGTTTGTACATGTATGTACCCATATTTGTGTATAACTATTTGCATTCATGTATTTGTGCATGTGTGTGCATGTGCATGCATGGTGTGTATATGCCCTTATGTGTGTGTTTGTGTGTACCTATTTACATATGTGTGTTTGTGCATGTGTGTACATGTGCATGCATGGCATGTATGTACCCATATATATGTGTGTGTGTGTATGTTTGTGTGTGAAGTATTGATGTATTTCACACAGCATTTTGGATTTAATGGAGAAGGTAGCTCAGGTGTCAAGTGTGCCCTCCTGTCAGGAGAGGAAGCCTGATGTGCCTGCTGTCATAACTCTGGTTTTGATAAATACAACACGAGTGATTTTTGACTGTTGGGTTTGCCGTGTGTGGATCTGGTTGCTACGTAGCTGCTGGAAAACAGTCTGTGGGCTCAGGGTTTCTAAACCAACCGTTTTATGGATGCCCAGAGAAGGAAGGAAAGCAAGGGCTTGGGTTTGCTGATTACACTGTCACCATGGTCACCAGTGGCAGGCAGAGCTCTTCGCTTGCGATCTTTTTCCAGTGGCACCAGGCAGCAATAGCTTCCTTTGCTTTTCTTTTTTTTTTTTTTAAAGCTTCTGGGTATTTGCTGCTGAGAAGAAAGGGTTGTTTGTATGCTTTGGGGACAGGTGGCTCAAAAGATGGGGCAAAGGCCCTGAGAAGAGAGTTCACAGGAAAACAGACCGATCCTGTGGCTTAGACAGAGGGTTTTGAAACAACTGGCCTGCTTTAGTTTCACTTTTGCAGGGGTCAGATGGCAGAGGACCAGAACTGGCTCAGGTCCAGGTGGGAGCACTAAATGTTTATCCTATCTCAAAGGTGACTCCCACAGGAATCATGTGAATTAGAAAAGGCTCCTTTAAAAATTACAGAATATGAGGCAGCGAGATGGCTCTGTGAACAGAGGCACTTGCTGCCAAATGTGATTTTAGTCCCTTAGGGCCCACATGGTGGGAAGAGAGAAATGACTCTCTTGAGGTGCCCTCTGACTTGCACAGATTCTTTCTCTCATTGAATACATCTAAAAACAGCATGGACCAAGACTATAGCATAGTTCTAGCATGAGTCCCTTCTCATTTATGTGTTTCAATGAGCTCCAAAGACCAAGATAGAAATGATCAGTATCTAAGGCCTTCTACATTCTAGAGAAGACCTGTGAACGTTCACCATTGTGTATTTATGCAGGAGATCTGCTTGTAGAGAATTGGCTCCCATGGTTATGAAAGATGGAAGACCACAGTTGACTTGTTGAACTAGGAGAGCCCAAGGTGTAGATCTACTTCTAATGCAGTGGCCTGAGACACAGGAGACCTGATTACATAAGCTCTGCACTGAAAGCTGAGAGGCCTGAGACCCACAGGAGCACAGTGCCCCAGTGAAGCTCACTTAACCACACACAGCACTCCCCAAAAACTGGGAGGCCTAAGACACACAGGAGCCCAGTGCCCCAGTGAAACTCTCCTAACCAAACACAGTGCTCCCCAACACAGCCAGGTACAGGTGAGCTAAACCTGCATATGAGTTCATGAGTGAGAAGAATTTTGTTCTCAGTGACTGGGTGGAGCTGCTGGGTGACAATAGCCAACATACTGAACGCTATACAGGAAAAGGTCTATATAACTTCCTAGTTTATCTTGGCCAAAAGTCTGAGAAATGATTTTAAGTTCCTAATAGGAAAATAGGTGTCATACGTGCGTCACAAATCGTTCACATGCCTTAAAGAGCTAGGCTAAGATGATGAGCCTTTTTTGGACATAAGACACTGACCGACTCAATCATATAATTACAGAAGGGAAGGGGTATTTATAATTACTCAACTATAGATAATAAAATCCCTGCCCAGTTTCCACACAGCCAAAAAAAAAATGCAGAAAGCAGACACTTTGTGCCCATGACTGTATCTGTGGATATAACCAATTGTACTTCAAATTCATTTTTTAAAAAGTTGTGTCTGGGCTGAACAGATACAGACACAGCATGGTGGCTTCTGTATAGCACCTACTTATATTTAAATATACTTATATTTAGGTGGTATAAATAAAGGAGAGATGGTTTGAAGTGCATAGAAGGATCGTGTAGATTATATACAAAGGTGCCATTTCCCACAGGGACTTGGGCATGTGTGGGTTTGGATATCTGCCAGAGGCGGAGAGATCTTGATACACTGGGTGAAAATGATCTCCAGTATATTTCAAAAATTCTTACACAGAAATTGAAGGCAAGCAACTCCATATTAAAGGAGTAAAAAGGTCTCAGAAGAACTTGGTAAAAGGGAAATTTAAATAGACAACAATTGCATGTTTTCTCCAGCTCAGAAAACAGAGAGGCTGACATCAAAATCCTAGTTGCAAGGTGGCAGACTAAGGCTCAAAAATAAACTGTTGCTTGTGAGAACATTCCAGTCTCAAGGCTAGCCCAGAAACTCAAGAAAGAGATGCCTGACATGTGGTACCAAACGTGCTGAGATGTGAGGTGTCTAAGCCGTCTCCCACTTACAGGGTGGTCCCCATACCTAGGGCCAGTTGTGTTTTCTCAGCATGCAGAGGGAAGGCCTCATTCTAGGGCTAGTGTAAGGCACAGAGAATATTGCAAGAGGTAACGGACTTAACGTGGGAACTCAGCTGCCGTATGAAAATACTGGCAACTTCTACATCGGTTTCCCCCCTAGTTTTATGATATGACAGCCATGTTTAAGGGGAAGGCTACCTTCACCCACCTGCAGGGTTAGAATGTGGCAGGCCTGAGGAAGCCATGGACCACAGTCCCACCTCACTGGTCACAGACGGAAACAGACAGACTTCTGGTCTGTAAATTTAACCAACTGGGAATAAAATGTGTTGGGGGAAAAGTTGCATCTGCATTTAATAAGTAAAGATGTTTTCTTGTCATTCTCTAAACAGTATTACAACTAGTTACATAGCATCGACATGCGTTAGGTGTTATACAGAATCTGAGAGTGATTTAAAACATATGGCTATATGCAAATACTATGCTATTTTATTAAACACCTGCAGGTTTATTTCTTTTCTAAGATGTATTTTCTATTTTATGTTAATGAATGCTTTCCCTACATGTATGAATGTACCACATGTATGTCTGGTGCCCTCAAACACTAGGAGAGGGAACTGGAGCACCTGGACCTAGAGTTTCAGATGATTTTGAGCTGCCATGGGGGTACTGGGAATCGAACCCTGGTCCTCTTAGCCACTGGGTCATCTTCATAGACCCACATCAGCAAATTTCTATGCCTCAGGGTCCTGGAACCTTACCCTGCAGACATGAATGCAGACAACAAGATTTGTTTATATATGGAGATCAAGTTATGGTTTATTAGTTAGCTGTTTATGGCAATGCACATGGGAAATATTTGAAGAATAATGATAATATTGCTTTTGATGAAGCAAATTGAAAGAAGATAACTGAATCGGTCAATATTCAGGAGACAATCATAGAGATAGCACCCAGATATGGCAGAAGTCATCAGCAGGGAGGGTGTTACCATTCCATGGGGAGGGGGTTCACTGTAAGAGGGTCTGTACAGCCTTTCCTTCATGTTCTTAGCATACATTCAGTTCTTTTTTTAACCTTGTGTGTGAATGTGTGTGTGTGTGTGTGTGTGTGTGTGTGTGTGTGTGTGTGTGTGTGTGTGTGAGTGATGTATGTGTGTGTGTGAATGTGCACACACACATATATACACAGGTCCATGCACTCACATGCCCATACGCATGTGGAGAGAAAGGGAAGATGTCAGGAGCCCTGCTCAGTCACACTCCACGTGGTTCCTTTGAGGCAGGGTCTCTCACTGAATTTGGAGCTCCTGCCAGCCAGCAACCCTGTGTAGTCTTCCTGTCTCTCTGGCCTTGACCAACAGCTCGGGAGTTACAGATGTGGTTGAGGATGCCCTGGTTTTTACATGGGTTCTGGAGACTTGAGCTTGAATCTGCCCAGTGTACTCTTACTCTCGGAACCATCTCTCAGCCCACACTTGTTTGGTTCTCATTGGAAATTCATCAGTGTGTTTCACATGGGAGTGACATGTTTGTAAATGACAGGCATTCTGAAAAAAACAGACAGCTCTTGATTCTGGCATTGATGATTTGAATACTTGACGCATTACATACCACAGTCTCATCTATCTTTAGAGTCAGACATTCTTACTGTACCAAGTTTTCATTTAAATGCAGTGAAGGAAGTCTCCATGAAAATGAATAGGGCATTTTTTTTTCCAGGAACTGTTAAGCTGGTGCCCTAAACCTGTAGAAAGACACCCGAGCTGTGCTCCGGGGATGAAGGCACCAGCCGGGGGGCACACAGAGATGCCTTGTCTTACCCTGATGCCCAGCTCTGAGCTGTGCTCCGGGGATGAAGGCACCAGCCCAGGGGCACACGGAGATGCCTTGTTTCACCCTGATACCCAGCTCCTCGGCATTTTTTCCCTTCAGAGCTTGTCTACTTTCTTTGAAGCATGGTGGGTTTCTTAAGACATAGCAATCTGCATTAAAATGTTCTTCTTGTGAAAACTACGTCTTGAATTAGCACATTTTGGTCAAAGCTTGCCAATTCAGGAAGGAAATTGCTGTTCCGTTCCAGCAGATAGATCTCCTGCGGAGACACGGTTCTGGCTACCGGGGTACTTCTTTCCTCTGTGCTCATTTGTAGACCCCACAATTGGGTTTCTCTAGCATGTTGTCCTTCCTGCACACCCAGAATCTCATCTATAGTCAGAAGAGACACCTTCCTTCTCACTGAAAACACTTCTGGGTCAGCCTTCATTCTTGGATGAATAGGCCTACCTGTAGTTTTGGTGACATGGTGGGCTTTCTATTCAGTTCCTCCTGCTGTTTCTTACTGTATCTGGTGTCTTGTGTATTTCATGGTGGTTTCTCTCTCTTTGAAAGTTACAGATGTGTCAGAGAACAAAGCCTAGGGAGGAGCTTTTATGATGTGTGTCCTCATTTAAGGTGCCACCTGGAAGTTTCTTTCTCTATTTTTCTCCCAAACTTCCAGATGCCTTGCCCCCTTGGCAAGTTGCTGCTAGAAAGAGGTTGTTTCCTTGGTAAGACCTTTGGAATCTCTAGTCTGAATCTAACGACCCTACAGCCTTTTCTTTAAAATCTGCGGTAGACATTGATGGCGTTGTTTTGTTCTGTTTTTCCATTGAGGTGCTGAGGTTGGAAGTCGAAGTGATCGGCGTGCTAGCAATGAAGTGTTCTACCTCAGAGCCACACCATAAGCTCCTGATGGATTAGTTTTTCTCTAGAATTAGTCTGTGGAACTGTCACCTAGCTTCTTTGTGACTTTCCCTCTTGGAAACTTTTACTGAGAACCCGTCAGGCTAACGTCTGTGCCTTCAGGTCTGCCCCCGAGAACTGGAATTTGGAGAGGAGTGACTGAGGACTGGAGTGCCATTCATTCTGTCAAGAGTGGTTCATTCCTGGCTGTCTGAGGCTATGGCACAGCCTTTGCCCCTGCTCTTCTCCAGGCCTTCTCGCTGAAGTGAGTTGTCTTCTTTCAATATGCTAGCTTTATGTAGAAGACAGCCAGGCTCTGTTATTGTTACTTATAGCCAAAGAACCCCAAACAAGCTGCCTCCAATTCTCTATTCTCAGTTCATCCCTAGGTTCCATCTCTATTAAGGTTCTTTAATGGCACTGAAGGTCAACAAAGAACCATAAACCAGACACCTTATAAATAACAACAATCATTGCCCATATTTCTAGAGCAGCAGTTCTCAACCTGTGGGTTGTGAACCCCCATGTGGCGGTTGAATGACCCTTTCACAGGGATCAGATATCAGATATTCACATTACAATTCATAATAGTAGCAAAATTAAAGTTCTGAAGTAGCAAGATGATTTGAAGTATCTGGGAGAATGTGTATAGTTATGAAAACACCGTAGCATCTTACATGTGAGAGTTGAGTATCTGCAGACTGGGCAGGATCCTGGGTCCCATGGATGCTGAAGGAGGGCTGTGTGTGTCTGGGTGAATTATCTGTTCACTGCTCGTCTGCCTGCTGGCTGCTAAGCTCTACAGAGGTTCAATCTATGTGTTTTCTCTGTGACTGTATTCTTGTGTCTGACACAGCATTCGGCCTGCAGAAAACGTTTTGCTGAAATAAATGTATTTATAAGATTCATAACTCATCTGAGGTACCAGCTTTCTCTCATGAAGAGAGCCCAGTGTTGTCTGTTTTCTTTGGGGCTTTTGTCTGTAGTGGACAGTGAAGGCTGCTGGCTTGATCAAACACGTATCCACGGTTCTAGCGAACATGCTTCCCCCTTTCTGACGGGTTGTGCCCTTGTTCGATTTCATTCTATACAACTTGATTAGAGTCTCCTCAAGTCCCATCAAATGATAGTATTATTATATCTTTGAAGGTAGTAATTAGAGTTATGAAGAGTCATTTTTTTCCTGAGTAGCTGGACTTCAGCTAATTCATTTAATCTCCTTAAATCTTAGTATCTTCATCTTTTAAATGATAGTGAAGTGCGTCTTGCTGAATATTACCTGTTGTTGGTAAATGTGCAAAGAAATGACTGTCAAAGCAAGCAGAAAATTGCTAAATGAGCATAAAACTTAAAAAAATTATCATCATTTTATGACGTTTGAAATTCATTATAATGCCTGACCCTTTGCAGGCACCAGCCAACTGGAGCGCCTCAATCTATTATTTAATGTGGTGAGGGGATATGCTAAATTACTTGTCACCACTAAGGACCCACTAAAAGCCACTAAATCTCATCTCATTCCATCCCCCCACTTTTCGTTTGATGAAGAGGAAACTGAGGCTAGGAAAGGTTAAGCAATGTATTCAAGGTCACACAGCTAAGAAGCTGTGGGGCTAAGAGCTAAAGTTAAAGCATGAACTTCAAAGCCCGTGCTCTCACGGGGTTCTCACCGCCTCCTTCCTCTGGTCCCAGAACAGGAGCAGCTTCTGGTCGTGCTAAGAAGTAAAGGATTCAGCAAGCTCCATGAAGGTATTAAAGGCAGATCTGGGACCAGCGTGAGGCCTGTTGGCTGTTAGTCCAGTGCTCAGCTCCAGGCCCCCTTTCTGGCCGAGGTGGACACCTGAGCTGGAAGGAGGCTCTCGCAGCTTCTTCTGTTCTCACCTCTTGGAGGCAGGTTTCTTCTTTGTCATCGAATGTATTTATATTTATATTGCTTTCACAAAGGAGAAAGTGGGAGCATAGAGAGATCGCCTGAGCTTTTCACTTCCAGGTAGAACACTTCCACATACTGCAGTAATGGGAGAAAGCCGGATGGTTGGAATTTGAATATGAGGAGACACGTTAGCAACCAGCAGTAAGGCTGAGCTGGAAGCAGCCAGCCAATCCCCTTCCACTTCCTTCCTGAGGTCTTTGCTTCTTCTGAGCTTGGCTTAGCTCTGACGAGTGAGCTCAGATACAACTGAAAGAAAGAGGAAATAGATTGTGTTTGTCTGTGGTGCTAGAGTAAGATACAGAGCGACAGTCACCCTAAAAGGGCAGCCTGGACTTCCCCAGCTGACATTTGCTTTACTCGGGGGATCCATAATCTGGGCCGCAACATCTACAAAACCTGGGCCTGAGCTGCCTCCATCTCCAGCCTGTTTGGGTTGCAGTTCTTTCCAAGGTATCATTTCCTGGTTGTTTCTTTGGCAGTTTCTTCTGCACCATCAAGGTTTAGAGTGCCCGGGCGTTTACCAGGTGTTGGCTCCCCCTGCTGTCAGAAAGAAGCATTGCAAGGACTTGGCAAGAACCAAGGATCACTCATTGTCTCGGAGTGCTTTTCTTGCGTCTCCTCAACATGACATTGACTGTCCACGCGAGTGGGTTCCCTGCAAGATCGGTAGCCATCAGTGCTCAGTTCACACTGCTGTTTATGCATTAAGGGAGTCGGTTTATGGAGCAATCAACGTGGTTTAGCATGCAATGCTTTCTGATTTCTGAGAACTTGGGTGGTCGGGTCCTGGGTGCTGTAGTTAGGGCCACTCCCAGCCTTCCTGGCCTCCTCTGAGCAGGCAGCGTGGATACTTCTGATCGTGGTGGGAGCTGAATCCACCTTAGGTGCCTTGACTCTCTCAGGCTTCTTACAGCAGAGAACCAGAGACTGGAGTCCCATCAGGGCTGAGGAAGAGGAAGGGTTTCATCAGCCTACTGAGAGCTACCGGCCACAAGAGGTTCTCAGGGTTGTAGAGGCTAAGTTTCCTTTTTATTTACATTGCTGAGCTGTTCTAGAGCGGTGGCCCTGGCCCCCGTTACCAGCGTCAGAGGCTTGTCTCAGCCCTTAGGACAGGGGTTCTCAACCTGTGAATAGAGACTCAACCCCTTTCACAGGGTTGCAGAAGACCATGGGAAGACGTAGACATTTACATTACAATTCATAAAGAGAGCAAAATTAAAGTCATAAAGTAGCAATAAAATAATTTTATGGTTGGGGGTCACCACACCATGAGGAACTGTATTAAAAGTCACAGCATCGGGAAGGCGAAGAGCCACTGCCTTAGGAGGCACTGCCTTAGGAGGAGTCTGGGCATCTGTTCTCCTTGCCTTTCAGGTTCCCATGTTCTTAAAGTCCTAGAAGCCACAGGTTCCCAGAAGCTTCTTTCAAAGAACAAAGAACAAAGGACAAAGGTCACCTGCCCACTGCTCTATATTGTAAGCACACACTGTCTCTTGGGTTCCTCCCCATCTGTGTGACTCATGCCTTTCTTACCCCCATAGATACTACTCGGGACTCTCTCCCGAGGGTGCATGGCCTCTGTTCCAGTCCCTGGGCCATCCCCTCAATACTTCAAATTGTGGGTGCCAGGGAGGGATTCATCCAGGAGCACACACAGATGGGTCCGAGACTCTGCCTTTCCAATGGCCTGTGTCACTCAGCAGACCCGGAGCATCTGTAGATTCTAAGCAAGCATTTTATTTTGTCCTCGTCTGCATTAGGACATGGTTTGTGATCTACCTCCCACACTTATCACATCTGCAGTGTGTTGGGTGTCTACAGTGTGTTGGAGATGAGGCTGGGGCTGACCCTTTCCTCTGGACAATATTTTCCACAGGCGATTTGTGCTTTACCCCAGAACAAGGGCAACTTCTGGTCATGCTAAGAGATAAAGGATTCAGCTAGCTCCATGAAGGTGTTAAAGGCAGAGCTGGGACCAGCGCGAGGCCTGTTGGCTGTTGGTCCAGTGCTCAGCTCCAGGCTCCCTTCCTGGCAGAGGTGGACACCTGGGTCAGAAGGAGGCTCATGAATGCACCTCTCACCAAAGATGACAGAAAGTTTCAAAGGCAAATAAATATTCACTGGAGGCAAAGTGTGAACACTTCAAAGGAGAGTCACTGAAACATTCCCTTCCGGGGAGGGAGAAGGGAGGATGACACTTAGGGTTCAGAAATCCCAGCGGGTTGTGGGCCTGGCCAATCTCGTAAGATGGACAGGTTATATTCTGTTATTAATGTTTTGAAATCCCTCCGTTTTTTTCTTCTACAAAGAGGAAAAAAATGTTATCCTCAGGTCATGAAGCTGATGTGGGCTCAGGAAGCCTGTGATGTGGGGTGTTTGTGTGTGTGTGTGTGTGTGTGTGTGTGTGTGTGAGAGAGAGAGAGAGAGAGAGAGAGAGAGAGAGAGAGAGAGAGAGAGAGAGACAGAGAGAATCAATGCTTCTTGATTTTATCCAGCTCCCAACCTTTTGCCCCTCTCAGCTATCCATCTACTCCTCTTCCCTCATCCTTGGGAGCCTCTGCAGAGATGCAGGTGGCAGCAAAATCTCTTTCTCAGAGGTAGGAGCTCACCTTAGTCCCCTGCTCCCTCGGGACCCTTCTGAGACCCTTCCCTTTCTTTAAAAAAAAAAAAACCTGCCACCTTCTCTGTTTCAGCCTTGCGTCTCCCCTCCCCCACTACCGTCACCTTCTCTGTTATGATTTCAATCCCCCAAGTTCTCTGTCGGGACTTGCTCACATTCTCCTGACTCTCAGAGGGTCTTCCTGTCAGTTGGTATTTCTCAACAACAGCCCCTTCCCTTGGGCTTCCCCACCCCTTTGCCCATTTGACAGCTGCGGTGGGGATTAATGATAGAATCTCTTATCCAGGTGCTGGCGGGCAGGAGTGGGAAGGGGCTACATGAAAGTGAGGGGTCCCCGCTCTGCGAGTGGGTGGGCTTGTTTCTCCAGAGGGGGCCCCCAAGGTCGTTTAGAATACCTTGAATTTAATATACGGATCCTTCTGTGGTCAACAAAGCAAGTTTAAAATATTTTTGTTGAAAATAACTTACAGGAAGGACACCTCCCCCCAGTACACACAGCATTGGTGCCCTGGCAGGAGACTGCTTTTAAGACACAGCAAGGATTTACAAAAATACTAATCATATTAAAGGAAATGGATTCTGTTTATTAGACATCTTAAAGATGAGTGGAGTACTGAGAGAAGGTATTTTGGCTGTAAACTACTTGCAAAAAAAAAAAGCACCAGGCCATGCTGTACATATAGAGCTCCCATAATTCATGTACACGAGCTGATGTGGGAAGGGGTTCAGAGAGAAAGAACATGAGAAAATACAAAGAAGTATCGGCTGCATTATCAAGTGGTTACACAAAACAGCCAGAGAGGGATGAATTGAGGCTTGTGCACTGGGAAACAGTCACAGCCTGATACAATAGGAACTGAGACGATCTAGACAGTCACTTATTATTCGGTGAAAATGGATTAAGCCTGACTTTGCATTAGATAATCTTCCAGGTGCTTGAAACATAACAGGGACCAAGAAAACAAAAACAGCAGTCCTTGTGCTGGCTCATGTTCTCCTGGGAGACGGGAAGTGGGTCCTCGGTGGGATTATTAGCTAGAATAATCAAGAGGAGGGTATAGGAGAGAAAACAAAGAATGTTAGGAAGGTTAAGGTAACTCAGGCAGGACACTCACAAGCCATCTTATCAAGGCCACACTGGAGAAAGATGTGAAGGAATGAGGGGCTCAACTGTGCAGATTTCCCAGGGGACGACACAACTCTAGAACCTTCATCTCATAGGGCATGAAGTAACAGACCCCAAAGAGTTGCAGGGCCACGCTTATTCTGAAATCTGTTCAGGCTTTAGCTGTTGTAAGGATTGCGTTGTTTTTTTCAGAAAGACATTTTGTTCTCTGGATCATTCCTTTCTTGGTTTTAGTTGTTTTTACATACAAAAGATCTCATGTTTTCAGTTGAGTGGCTTTCCAACCCTATGTCTGCATGGTAAAGTTTTGGTTCAAAAGCTTATTTTATAAGTGCTGTCTCTCATTTTTTTTGTTTGTTTGTTTTTGGTTTTTGGTTTTTCGAGACAGGGTTTCTCTGTATAGCCCTGGCTGTCCTGGAGCTCACTTTGTAGACCAGGCTGGCCTCGAACTCAGAAATCCGCCTGCCTCTGCCTCCCAAGTGCTGGGATTAAAGGCATGTGCCACCACGCCTGGCTTGTCTCTCATTTTTAAACCAAGATGTGATTTTTTTAAAAACTTTGTGGATTTTTATTTATTAACTTATAATCTATTATTTAAGAACCATCTTGATAATGATCTTTAAAGTAAAGCTTTAATGACCTTAGTTAAGTTTTAAGGTTCTGCCCTCCCCCCCCCAAGTCTTACTATGCAACCCTAGGTGGTCTAGGACTCACGGAGATTTCTCTTTCTCTCTCCAATGCTAGGATTAAAAGTGTATACCCCCCAAACAACTAAAATCTCTATTTTTAAATAGAACAGATCTGCATGTCACAGGGGAGACATACCTTCACACTCTTAGAGGGGAGACATATCTTCACCCCTTAAAGGGGAGACATACCTTCATTCTCTTATTGGGAGATACACCTTCCCCCTTATGGGGTTATACAGCTTCACCCCTTTATGGGGAGATATACCTTCACACCTTTACAGAGAACACATCTTCACATCCATTCAGGGGCGACACACCCTCATACTCACAGGGGACACACTTTCACACCTTTACAGGGAAGGATACACTAGGAATGTCAGAGACAGGGACCCCTGAAAATCTATTTCTCTCTCAAAGAAACCAGACCTCTGGCAAAATGGACATAATTGATGTTTTCAGAATTCTATAATTTTATCCAAAGGCTTGCAACAGTCTAAGAAATGTTCACTAAAGAAAAATGAGTGAAACTTACTCCATGGTAGCCTGGTGTTCCAGTTTCATTTTTATTGCTGTGATAAGTTATCCCCCCCACCAGGGGCAAAAACCCAACAAAGATAGTGGGGAAAGGGTGTCTTTCAGTTTATAATCCCAGACAATAATCCATAACACTGTAGAAGCCAAGACACCGGGAACTCACAGCAGCTGGTCACAGCACATGCAGTCAAGAGCAGTCAGACATGGATTTGTGAACACTTATCTGCTTGTCTGCTATGTTCAGCATGATGTCTCCACGTTTATACAGTTCAGGACTCCTTGCCTAGGGATTGGTGCTGCTCACAGTGGGCTTGGGCATGTCCACATTAACTGACTTAATTAATGCAGTCACCCAGACATGTCCACATATCAACCCAATGTAGACAATCTTACACCCTCTTCCTGGGTAAGTCTAGCTTGGGTCAAGCTGATAATTAAAACTAACACTTATACCTTGAAAGCCTGATGTGTGTGAAGGTCATCAGTCCAGCACCCACTGGAGGGGCTTGAGTACCTCTCAAGATCTATCTCCAGAGCACTGTCAGGGTTTGACTCCATGAAAAAGCTCTTCAGCCCCTGGATTTATCTTTATTTCACTCCGTTAGGAAAGTTCCACTCTTAGGTCATTTTCCAAAACCAGTTCACTGAACTCATTTAACATTAAGCTACATGAGAAAGAGATTCCCCTGGGGTAAGAAGCTGGCCAGAAATCTGAGAATGATATGCCAGTAGGGGACTCCATCAAGCTGTCACTTATTCTTGTG